>CM043114.1:35828330-36130793 GCA_023701765.1 Hylyphantes graminicola | reverse complement strand
GATTGTTTGCGTTGGCGATATTTAGCGTAAGCAAGAAGGCAGCGAGATGCAAAATTGGAAATTCAATATCAAAAAGACTAAAGGAATGAGCTTGTTTCTTCGCGCAATGAATTTTCGTAGTTTCTTTCGAAAAATATAGAAGATTTCGGGGCGCAGTGGTAACTTACTCAAATTGCTTGGCGATATTTTTTTTATTCCTTTCGCATGGGGTTTTTAGATAAGCGAAAACACAACATGAGGATTGATCTCATGTTGAAGATGAAAGGTTTTATTGGAGAAACGTCTTATCTTATTTGTTCAACTTTCGCCACTCGTTTTTTTTTTTGTTGCAGTATATACGCGGTTGGAAAAGAAATTAAATTAGATAGATTTTTATTTTTTATGGAAATACTACACATTTCATCATACTTACCTTTCTCTGTAATATAATTCAGAGATAGAGGGGATATAAACGAAAGGGACAAAACCCGACAAATCACTAAATTAATAACGTTATGCTTAATTAAGACAAAATAACTAATTATTAAATTTCACGATTCTAATATTTTTTGCAATTTGGAAGAAGGACTTTTTCTTTATTTCTAGGTACCATTGAATGCTTTATTGGTTTAAAAGGTGTGTTTATGTTCAAAATGCCATTTTTATGCGAAATTTACATGAACAATTTTATCATAGTAATTTAAGAGAACAAGAAGTTTATGTTCATTTCGCTAGCTTTTTGTTTTATAATTTTGACTTAATTTGTAATGTTACGCTTGTCTCGATAGACATAATTTTTTTTTCTTGTAATATAAGGACTGAAAAATTTGTAAAAATGTAAGAAATAGACAACAAAAAATTATACTAGAGTCGGGATTTTGTCCCTTCACAAGTTTTGTCCTTTTACTATGAGTAAGTTTTCATACTTATAACTAATTCATAACATGTTAACTGTTCCATTATTTTTCAGCATTTAACATACTAAATATCCTACTACAATATTAATAGATACTAAAATATCGATTGAACCGTAACTACATTTTTTTTGTAATATTATTGAACAATATGGCCATAATTTGGAATTTTTCTTCTTTTAAAAAAAATAGCTGTTCTAACCTCAACAATGGTTTTATTATTAGTAACAAGAAGAAAAGCTGAGAAAAGGTTCTTACACTTTCAGAAAAGTATATATCACTGCAGCCGAAAGAATACTAAGCGGGGAGGATGTGTAAGCAAGTATACAGGGCATTAGATATTTCCCATTCTTTTGCAAATTATTATTTTCCAGGCTATTTGAATTTAGCTACTTGCTTTTCAAAACTGCATTTACTTTTTGTAAAAGTAGTGATGATAGTATATAAATAAAAGTGTAGGAAAGGAAATAATATTCTACTACCTCCAGAATAAATAAACGTTTAAAATATACAAGAACGAAGAAGAAACACAATAACTTCAGTTTAACGTCAATAAAAAATACTTAGATGCATAATTTTTTTAACAATTACATATTCTATTTTTTAATAGCCACACTTAATTTTAAGTAACACATATTTGCATTGTAGTATTCTGAATTTATTATCAGAATTAATGAATTCTCACATTTAATTTAAAGTACAGTATAATTTAACGTTAACAAAAAATTAAAAGAATATGAATTAAATAATTTTAAATTGAAAAATTACGGTTCCACTTCATCTTAGTTTTTCTATTCAACATAAAAAATACATTTATTAAATTTACGCGCAAAATATTCCAGCATATGTATATCGGCATTTCAGATATTTAAATTAACAACAAACACAAAGTATTCTCTGTATTTAAAATGGTACTTCACTAATAAAATAATCTTTACTCGATGAATTTAGATACTTGAGTGAAGATTTCTTTGATCGTTCAAAAACATTTCATTTCAAGTGCAAACTTTATTTTTTTAATCCAGTGTCTTTGATGTGTTTTGCTTATACGAAAAAGTTCAAAGTATTGATAAAAATAATAAATGATTGTTTTACATTCAGTACAAATACTTTTAAAACTTACAGGTTTGTTTAAATATTTATGCCAATGTTCCATACTAGTCACTTCAAAATGAAATAGAAAAAGTATATATTTGAATAACTCTTCAGACATGCTTAACCAAATTTAAATAATAACTCCAAAAATTATTTGTGATGGTTTCGATATTTATTTTACATGTAATTCAGTTTTTAAGGACTAACATTAGTATAATAACGAGATTATATAAATATAACTCGTTAAAAATGTATTTTTGTGAAATCTTCCTTGCTTTATTTCCAATGGCATAAATAAAAGAATTATTATGGTTCAAAAAGAGTTAAGTTTAAGAATAAAATACATATCATTAGCATATACAAAAGTTTGAATCGGAAACTATGATTTTGAAGAAAACTGGGTCCTTTATTTAAGTGTAGTGAAAGTTTTTACGTTTTTCATCGGCATGCAATTCGATGATTACTATTTTTGTTGAGATATTAAAAATCTATCTAAAAAAAGTGTATAAACAAAGAATTTCGAAACAAAAAACAATATAAAACGTAGGAAATCTTACTACCTACAAACGCAATTAAAACTGCACCTCATATAGCACTCTAGAAGGCTAGGGAACCAAGTTGGTAAGCGCTTGACTTTCATACGAAATGCCAAAGGTTCCGGTCCGGTTATTGTCGAAAAAACTACAGGCCTAGAAATTTTTTGTGCAGCCAAAATATTCAGACAGATAATACCCTATGAGTGCAAGTTTAATTTGCTCTAAAGTCCCGACTACTCGTACGGTACTATGTCGTCCTTAAGAAATACATTGGATGCCTACTCAAGTGTTGGATCGTCACTTGACTATGGTTCTGAATTACTTACAACTCTCGTTTCCTGTAGCCTTTGTGTAGTTCCAGGGCGACATTAATTCAATTCGACTCAACTCAGTAGCACTCTTAGATACAAGCAGAAGGTCTTCCCATATACACATTAAAAAGCCGCCCCTGTGGCTTAAATCGCTAGGACTATAGCCTTTGGAGCTGCTGGTGTCGGGTTCGAATTCCGGTCAGGCATGGATGTTTGTGACTGTCAATAAATGTTGTTATTTTTCTATGAGTTATTCATTTCTTTGTGACTGTAAAAAAAATTTCTGTGTATGTCCCACTTGACGAAAGCTTATAAGCGATTCTCTGAACAAGCACACAAGCTGGAATATATATGTACCATACCATACACATTAAAAAACACCATATCCATTTTTTCGTTTCAAATGCTAAACCCACTTGCATCTAAATCCGTTACTAAAACGTAATATTTACTAAGTACGAATCGTATCTCCTACGCTATAAAAAGTATCCGAAACCCCCACTAAACGTGCACTAATGGGTCACTGGCAAACTTATTAGTATTATTCGATTAGGGTTCGCCTCTAACAACATACGCGTAAATCCCTGATCAAAGACGGCCTTAACATCCACCACTCTTCCTTATCAAATCAGCTTTTAAGTGCGGCTAGAAGATTCGCCCATCTTCTTCCTTTAATTCACTCCAGGAGCAAAATAAACCGAGACGAGGTAAAGGCGGAAATATCGGGTTATTTCTTAAAAATAGTCGTGATTCGTTTGTATTTTTTAATAAGTTAGGTATGGGTAGGTACATATATATTCCGGCTTGTGTGCTTGGTCAGTGACCCTATTATGAAGCCTTCGTCAAGTAAGACAGACACAGAAAGAATTTTATGCTGTCACAGAAAAGGAAGTACACCCAGGCAAGAGCGAGAATCGAACCCGCACTCGTTACAGTGTGATAAGTTAGGTTACACTACATAAAGAATGGGGTGGGGGGGGGGGGGACACTATATGACCTTCAAATACCACTCAATAAATGATGGTGTTACTAAACCTGCATGACCTAGCAACAGCTAGATCTGATCCACTCTTTTGTTTTAAGAAGAGTGTAGACCATGTACTCAAGCAAATTCAATAACTAAAAGAGGCGATGATTTAAGGTCTTCTTAACCTACACAGGCAGTTAAGGATATGCTCCAGAGAGGCTGGCTTTAGATGAAACATGTTGCAGGTTGGAAAATTTTTGCAGCCTAATAAATACCCATTTAAAAAGTAATTATATACCATGTATGAGAATTTCAATACTTATAAAAACAAAAAGTTAGATGGCATAAATCTATTGCGCATGCACGAATTTCTCTATTTATCGACCTTATCTTACTAAGATCTCATGTGTACCAAATCTGATGTCGATTTTCGGTGGTTCAGAGCAATGTCCTTAAAAAAGTTTTATGCAGCTACTCTCTGAGCGCATACGTTATTTTCTCTAAAGCATTACTATTAAGTCCAACAGTCTCTAGAAACTCTGTACCGAATTTAAAGAACGTTGCTTTTTTTAATTCTAGCTGTAGAGAGAATTTTAGACAAACGGACCAATCATAAATATAATAAAATATAAAAAAGTGGTTCATAAACTTTTTTTAGAATCAACACCCTCCAAAACGTGTAGAAAACACAAACTCTCAATTATGGATTTTCGACCCCATTTCAGTACTGTCTTTACCCTATATTTCACACCAGGAAATTTCAAGCATTCATATATATTGGTCAATGTTTTTTATTTAATTATTTAGTTAATATTTGCTCACATTTACAAATACAACGAAAGTTATTTAGTATGTCTCCATCGAGAGTCCATTTCAGACAAATCAAAGATTCGAACAAAGTTTAGGTATCCCATGACTAGCCTTTTAAAAGAAAGTGTGTTCCATATTTTGTTTGAATACAATAAAATTGTATTTTTTCAGTAAAACTAAATACATCCTACAGAAATAGAATTTTATTTAAGTTTATAGCTATATGAAGTTACAATTGCAATAGGAGATGAAGCAATAGGATTGAAGAGAATAGGAGATAGGGTTTTTTTTTTCAAAATTATTTTCTCAAGAATAATGAAGTATCTTAAGTGTAAAAAAGTGAGGAATACTAAAAAAAAAATTAAAATACCCAATTGGATTCTCCTCTAACATATAGCGAGAACAGTAATTCCCATGTGGCTTACTTTGATTTATTTATTATTATCTATTACTATTTATCTATTATTATTTATCTATCACTATAATTATCTATTACTATGATTTATTTATTATTATCTATTATTATCTAATCTACCGGAAAAATCCGATGACAATTGAAACATTATATTGCTTTACAGTAATTACTCCAAAACTTGCTTTATATTCTCAGCAATAATTCACATTTTTCATTGATCTTTAAACATATTTTCTTTAAATAATATCAGTTCTACACACACAAAAACTGTGTTAAATGAAACAGCTTCTTCTTGTTTGACTAATACAAGATCCTAGAGTAATTTTTTTTTATCACGTTTCAATGAACTCTTACAATCGGACAGGAATATTATCTCATCTTGTCCTTTTTTCTAAAATGACTCAAGCTTTCCGAAGAAATCAATATCTTATCTTTTTTCAATATCTTAAACCATGACTTAAAAAACTTAATTTTTAAGATAAGTGACCTGCATTTCCATACGAATATTTTTGTCAAAAGTTTAAAAAACGTAACATGACAACTAAATATATAGAAATAGCTAGTTAAAATTATAAAAAAATTAAAAGCAAACTGTATATTTTAAAAATATTAGGGCTCTATACCAAAAGAGTACAGGGCACAAGGTAAATACATATATATATTCCGGCTTGTGTGCTTGATCAGAGACCCGCTTATATAAGACTTCCTCAAATAAGACAGACACAGAAAGAATAAAAGTGTTTGGTTGTTGGGTTGTTTTTATAAGTATTCTATGGTGCTAGAATAAGATAATTTGTGCTACTAATCTGCCATGCGTTAGGACTTTGAACCCTGAGAGATTTAACCGACAACGTGCACAGTCGCATGCACATATAGCCCGATTTATTAGTATATATTTTTTTGGTTTAGAACCATTCATTTATAGAATAGCTAATTCGTGTTATCTGATATTACTTCTACGGGGACATATAATGTCTGATGACTATCAATGATCTGATGACTGCAGACCAACCACAATATTTTCCATCCGTTTTAAAATTATTTCAGAAACTCACTAATTAATGTCGACACTAACTGGATTTCAAACAATCATCGCAACACAACAGATGACAGATAATACTTCGTTAATTCCTTCGCATCTCTTGTACGTGCCTCTATCCCCCATCGCAATTAACAGGGGAATTCTTAATTTTTCCTTTTTACCGCAAATAGACATTTACCCCCATCGCAGAAACTTGTTGCTCGACACGAACTCTCGTTTTTGTGCAGAGTCGAGTTGAGTAAACACGCAGCTGCTGCTAGCGGAGGAATCTTAATTTTAAATCAGGATCTCGTGCCGAGACGTTTATTTACATACTTTGCTTCTAATGGCCTCCCGCTGATTCCTTCTTTAGATTTTTTTTAATCTTTCTATTCTGAGAAATTTGCGCTCGCTTAGAAATCCCAATAAATATTTAAACGGGGTAACGAGCTCCGATACATTGAAGCTGAAGGGTTTAAAAACGTTTTTTCCGCTAAATTGAACTGGTATCTTGGTATTAGTAGTAAGTTTCTGGAATATATAACATTCCTCAAGATGTATTGGAGTGTGATTGAAATATATTTATAGAATTATACTGCCAAGGGGGATGTCGTATGTTATTTTGAAAGTCTTAATTAGAAATTCATGCATATTAAATTTATCGAACTTTAATTCAGTGTTATTTGTCAAGAAAAAGGGATTTCGCTTCGTTTATTTTTATAAATGTATTGTGCATCAAAATTCAAAATGCATATTACGTAAGTCTAAAAGTTTATTAAATTACAAAATAATACAAACTGATTTCGATTTATTGTTTTTTTTATTTAATTTCATTATTTTCAATAAATTGATCTGTTACCACATGGTAAGCATGTGCACTCCATCAATATAATAAAAAAACATGGTGCGTTCTTTTGTTTTCAATATTGAATTTGAATAAGTATGTACCTGATAGACGCTCTAAACTATTCTACTTTCAAAGCTGTGTGCATACATGTTTATGTAGTTACAGTAGTCGTTAAATATTCGTGCGTTATCTTAACCGTTAGAAGTTTTTAGAACTTGAATTTTAACGAATTGTTGCTATATCCTTCGCTATATCCAATTGTATGAAGTACGAAGTGAAATGTTTACCAAATTGGGCCTTTTCATTGCTTGACAATGTATGGCCAATAGCAAAATCGAGAAGACATGTCATTCTATCATAGCTGATCCGATTCCTTGAAAACATCGCTAAATTTTCATTTAGCTAATAAAAAACAATTTTTTTATCTTAAAACAATATATAGATATTAAATCTGTTTCTATAAATTACGTAGGAAAACACAAGGTTACCGAATCCTTATGATTAAAGAAATGCAAGTCTTTTTGGGTTTCAATTTGAGTTTTAATGCCATCTGAAGCAAATGTAGGCTAACAAATTTTTTTTTTACTAATTGGGCTGCAACATTGGCGGTCAATCCTTTGCAGACTCGGTATATTCCCCAGAACTGAGAGCCATTTCTTTGTGGCACCAATTAGGCGACTCTCGCTACCAATTTTGACGCGCAGATTACAATGAATCTGTGCTCTCTGTGGAAGTCAAAAGATGCCGATATTTAATTTTTACGGAAGAACCCTTGCCAAATGGGCCCTCCGGGGATCTTTTACATGTCACATAATCATTTGACATGCGTACTAAGATTTTCCCTTGCAAAATACTGTTTCATTAGAAAGCATAATTATTTTTGTTTCAGGAATGAATATAAGAGCTTTGCGTTGATAGTTTATTTTACAAAGCAGATTTTCAGTTTCCAGGGTAAAAGTTTTTCGTTAATTCTCTTAAGCTTTTACCAAAACGGAAAATTTCGGGATTATAAATTAACAAAGCTGAGTAAAAGTCAGAGTTATGATAACATAAAATTTGGAAATGGGCCGTTCCTCTATTTATTTTTAAACGCAGAAAAATAATGAAATTTATTATCAAATACGGGTAAACTAATAAAGCACAAGCCTTAATATTATTATTAATTTAAAGAATATTATTTACTCACTTATTAAAAAAATTAAAAATACATTTAGAAAAAATATTGCAGGGCTAGGCTCATTGCTATAATCATTATTCGGTAAACACTGTGGAAAATGACGAAATGTGCTTGAAAAATGACGAAATGAGAGAAAATGACGAAATTAGCTGAAATTCATGAGCCATTAACAACAGTTCGCAATTAAATTTCACAAGAACATAAATGTAGCCGCATGTAGCTGACCATTGACCATTCACATGTAGCGACCAAGTTAACCTTTTAACAAGTCATAAGGTTTTAAAGAACTCTGAAAAGATGAAGGTCTAGAAATTAGAGCTAAAATATGTATAACCAGAGCTTCCATTTCAAAATTAATAGCAAAATTGCTACTTTTCATTAACCCTAATACTTTAAAGTAGTCAAAGTTTGAGAAGGATGTTTAAGCTTTTCAAGTACTACTGTGATAGCTTAAACTATTTATAGAAAATTTCGCATGAAAGTTACAAAATATCTGTAGCAAATTATTGTTTACAAAAATAACATAGTACATTAAAAGTATTACTTATAATTAAAATTTGCTTTTCAAAGATTAGCTTTTGCACAGAAACGGTGTTTTATCTAACTAACACTATTTACAGTGTTACGTATAAATAAAATGTTATCTTCAAAGACTAGTTTTATGGACCAAACAGTTTACACGTCGCGTTTTATCTAATATGACCTGAAAGTATGTTACTATTCAAACGTTCACCAACAAAAAAATATTTACGTGAATTTCAAACGCATTTTCCAGAATAGCTTTTAAATTCCCTTAAAAGCAATGAATCTATTTTACTTCCCACTTAAGTATGTCGCACCATGCACGCTTTCTTTTATTGCAAGGCAAAACAAAAACAATTCCAGTTGCTTTCAAAATCGGGATATTTTCGTGACTGCAAATTGCCTTTTCCGTCCCTGGAGAAACAAAAAGGAACAAAAATAAAAAGGATTCTTCAAATGAAGAAGAATTCCACTGATTGGCCGAGATGGTAGAATGGAGTTGAGTTGTTTGTGTGCAGCTTTAAAAAGCGTTTCCTGGAAAACACCACACAACTTGTTGCCAGCTAAGAAATTGAATTTGCCATTTTATTCTTCCTATGCTTTTCCGTTCTTTTCGATTGCTTTATTTGCTTCGGCTTAAAGAAATCTCCTCTCTGCGTGGTTTTGGGGGACTATAAAATTTGTTCAGCATCTATTTGAGTTTGTATTGGATTCACTCTAAGTCAATGGTCTATTGTCACACAGTGCACGGAGAAGAGATGTTTGGAAAAAAATACGAACTATTTGATTAAAAGTGGTGCAATATTTAAAATTTGAATACCTAGAGATTAAAACGAATCGGTTTAACAATTGAGATACAAATATTATATATTTATTTGACTTTTCTGCACTGAAGCCGCCCGACCCCGGTGGCTCAATCGTTAGGATGCTAGCCTTTGGAGCTACTGGGATAGGGTTTGAATCCCGGTTTGGCATGGATGTTTGTGTTTGTCAATAAATGTTGCTATTTGTGTATGTGCTTGTGACGTCCTTCTTTGTGTGTCTCTTGTGACTGCCTCGTCTGGCGAGCGGGGTAATGGGCTAAGAAACCTACACTCTTCCTTTCTAGAGGACACAATCACTGTCATTTGTTATTTCTGCACTAAAAGGCAATGAAAAAGTTAAATTTTATACAATATCTTCTGATAAGTTTTATTTTTTATCAAACTTTACTTTTCCGTGAACGATGAGATATAATGTCGTGACTTTGTAGAACATATAATTGTTATATTTGCCAATGTATACGAATCATTTAGGATACGTTAAAATATTGAAAGCCTTATCTTGAAAACTCTCTTTTGAAAGTAGGTATATGGAAGAACATCTATAAGTGCCTTTTTAAGAGTTAGGTTTTTTTTAATAGATATCATTTTCTTTATGAATTTCTAAAATATAATTCACTTTGCAAGTAATATTCCGAAACAACCACCGAAATTTGGACCCCTTCCACAAGTTGAATTGTCTTCTATTATTTAAATTATAAGTACTTAAGCATAAAAGTATGAATAATAAGTACATAATAAGTGTTTCCAATTTTGCTAATGAGATTGACACATAATTTGCAGTACGTAACCTGTCAATGCATTTATATCACTATTAATGGCAGTTAAGATTAAAAAGCAGTTTTTTAAATATCAAACTACATAAAGCTAATACTCAAATTTATGGAATAGATAACAAGCAATAACTTAAGTTTCGATAAAAAAAGAATCGGTCCATACTCTGAAACATTCATGACTTCGTGAAACATAAAGAGCCTAACCTCCATTCTTTTACTAAAGAACGAAACAAAGCCTCGTTCCAGGTGGTTAGAGAGCGACGCCTCTTCATAATGAGTTATTAATCGCGCTTTTTGCAGCGCCCTCTTCCGTTCATTAGTGCACCTGCTCCTCATTACTACAGTACGTGGGATGAGCTAGCTGTGACATTAATTAGTATCTCTTAAACTACTCCCGGCTTCATAACTTCGATTTTTAAAAGAGGGCGCGTTTTTTTCTATTTTGACGAACCTTCCTTTGAAATTTTAGGTTGATTAGGACGGTGGTTTGGTTGTTATGCTGGAGTTTTATTGCTTTTTGTTGCTTTAACATATTATGTTGTTAAGGAAGGGAATTTTTTGTTGAAAGATTGCTAAAAAAAGGAAATTTGCATAAAATTTGGATGAAAACCCACCTCGTTAAGCTCGACGTGTAATATGTTTCTTAATTGAGAAAGGATTTGATAAAGGTGTATAAAAATTTGTTGAAAAGTATTTACGGAATAAACTTTTTTAGGGGAATATATAGTACTTTCTTCGTTAGTTTCGAAATATCTTTCTTGCCTTTGACGATTTTTTGAATTTTTATTTTAAACTTTAAATTTAAATTTTATTTTTGACATTCTTATCAGAATTTATTTTCATAGGAAAATAATTTCCGAATGTTTATTCGTATCATTGAAAGTTCGTAAGAAGAATAAATTATTGTGGCTTATTAAAATAGTGGCATTTATGAGAATAATAATGTACAAAGGAATATAATTTAAAATGCGAATTTTAAAAAAATGACCAATATCTTCTGGAATTATTAATACAATAAAAATCGCACTGCTTATTAATGTTGTTGTTGGCCGTGTTAATGTTTTCTAAAAAAAAAAGGTTCCGTGATAACACAAAAAGAAAATATGCACAGTAACATTTTATCGGTAAAAACAACTAAATTTAATTTATAAATATAGCCATTATTCTATTTGCGAATAAATGTATTAACATATTGAATTCAAATCTTTTAATTAAGGAAATTATAGTTAAAAGAAGCCATTTACAGCTGTAGACCAAAAATAAGTACATGATGTTGAATGAAGTATAGATAGATATCCATTCAAACAGCGAACTGCTATGCTGATTGCAAATCCTGTTTGACCTACCCTGTCAAAGTCGTTTTGCCTTGCATGTATTACAATGGTAGCGAAAACAACTTTAAGGAGGCTTTTTTATATTTTATGCACGCCAGGTTTTTCTTAATTAAGACATTTATCTTACGCTTATTAGATCCAAGGTCCATTACTGAAGTCTAATTTTTTTACTTGAAATGTCTCTTATAACCCAGATTCCCAAAGGTTTTTTCCTTATTCTTTCTACCCTTACTAGCTCTTCCTCTAATCTTATCTGACTAGGATTATTTTGTGTGTGTGTGTGGGGAGGGGGGGGGGGGGGGTATTTAATATAATTATTAAAAAAATAAAAAATATCTGAAAACCATACATAAAGTTGAGACAGTAATTTTGCACAATTAAATTCGTCTAGTTTTCAGTCCCGGGTATTCTGTATTTAACATTCTTCAACCCTTTTGAATGTCAAATGACAATTTGGTATCATCATCTTGGATTTTTTTTTCAGATTATCTATAGCTATTTATGATATCAAAACGCGCATCATTCGATTCCTCAAACTTTGTTCAATTAGAAAATGTTTTTTATTAATCCCATTAGATGTCAGCCTTATTTTTTTTTTTAAATTATGATCTGAAAAATTATGATGCCAAATGGCATCACTGGGACTGAAAAGGTCCTAGTGCTATTTTCACTGCATTTTTATTTTGCTATTTTTTTATGTATTCTATTTATACTTCGCAATTTAATTTTTTTAAGACGTGAAGTAATTATTTATTATAATGTTTAGAAAAAATTTGTAAATGCATTTTTAAATCTGATAACTAATCTGATATATTTATTGTAAACTTGCAATTTTGGTAATTCATGTAATAAAAAATATCACTTTTACGGCCGCTACAGCATGTTTTATTTTTAAAACACAAACCAAAAAGTCAAGTGCAAAACCAATGTCAAATTTTATTAAAATAATATATTCCCATTACTTGCATAGAAATATTAGCCAGATAAAACAAAAACGGAATTGCAAGGGGATTTTTTAAATTTTCAAAAAAAGTTAACTTTCGCACGAAAAATTATTTTTCTGAAAATATTGTGCTTTCCAATTAAAAAAAATAATTTTGTGTTTTAACTTATTGTCATTGAACTACAAAAAGAATTTAGGAACATTGAGCAATCATTAAAAAAAAACTCTGTGTTTTTTTTACCTCTCTGGTTCCTTTAATAGATCTACCCCTTGCTTACCCCACATACCCAATCCCCGAAACCTATTTCAATGCAGATAACCTCCATGCTGCTGTATAAATAAACATTTCCCATCACATTTCCAGCATTCATATACGATCCCATTTCCTCCGGTATGGTAGTAGAAGTAGAAGTAGATTGTCAAAATCGTCTGCCTGCCTTCGCAACCTGTTGATACTCCACCCCCCACCCATGAGGGGGAGGGGAGACGTAGCCGGAAGTGTTGCGGGCTTCCTCTTTTAAGTTCCTTCCGCTTTTAGGGGGTGGGGATAAGTTAAATAGTTCAGGAGGGGAGGGGGAAGATTGCAGGGGAGGGGGGGAGGTAATCGAATATCGATTGGTGGCCTTTAAATGTGTTCGTAGAGTTGAGTGTGCTCGTGTTGAATTGAAAGCTTAATTTGGAGGAGTTTAAATGGATAATTAAAATTTTAAATTAAGCTGAAGAATGGAAGAACGCATTTATTGGTTATTAATAAAGTGGGGATCTACGAGCATCATTATTCTTGAACAGAAACAATGCCTCATAATTGCAAGTTTTACTAACTCTTATGTAAAACTTACAAACTTATTTTTCAAAAGTTGCTTGTTGGATATTAAAATGGTTCCCTGTATAGGTTCATATGGATGCAGAAAATAGTACTGGCTTCTCAACGTCCAGTTTGTTTTATTAAAATTTCTTTAATTTTTTAATCTTCGATTTGAGTTTTGAGTTACCTAGAAAAAATTAAAAACTATCTTTTTAATATAAACAACTCATATAAAATTTTTGATAAATATATTTATATTGAGTTAATTTATTGTGACTATTATTTGCATTTCATAAACACTTTAGAAAAGCTTGACATTTTGTGAAAGTCAATAAAAGTAAATGAAATATCCCAAATATTATTTTTTAATATATATCCCATATATTATTTTTTAATATTATTTTTTAAATAAAATTCAAAAATAAACAAAATTTACTACTTTATGACTTCACGATTGAGATCTTAATTTTAATGTCTCAACGCCAAAAAACGTGCCCTGGGTACTAAGCTTCCCATAATGTGTCAAAAATTTTCACACATTAGAAAAAATTTGACATTTTATGAAAGTCAATAACAGTAAATGAAATAACTTATATCTTGTAATGTAATTTTTTTTAAGAAAATTGGAAAATATACAAAATTTACGACTTCAGGACTTCACGATTAAGTTCTTAATTTTAATACCTCAGCATCTACAAACGTGCCCCGGGTACTAAGCTTCCCAGAATCCCCTCCGTCATCTTTATAACACCCCTCCATCTTCTGATGATCTCAAAAGACTTCAAATTCATCCCTCTCCATCACGATGATGGAGTGAGAGTTTTTTTCCCCCAATATCCTTTTTAAGCGAAAAAAGCCACCAGCCTTTCAATTGCAGCGCTAAAAATTTTGATAAATGCACAAACTTTATCCCTGGTTCGTTCATTTCTTGCACATTTGTTTTCCACATATCCCATATATTTCTGAGAATGTTTATCGAGGTCTTTTTCTGAGGTCTCGATATATCCTGTCATATTCTTGCGCGACGGATGACTTGCCAATACGTCATATGCACGTCATTGGAAGCCCGCTTTTTACGCCTATCACTATTCATTTCTGTCAGCCATACTTTCGATCGGCTCGACTAAGTTATTTTTCTCAAAAAATAGGGCAATATGGGATTGGTTGGTTGGTAGACATATATTTTCATTCTTGTGTGCATGGTCAGAGACCCGTTTATAAGCCTACGTCAAGTAAGACAGACACAACACACACAATATACGCATACGCGACAGATGCAGCCATCTTTCGCACGCCACCTAAACAATTTAGACATGTCCTTAAAGGGGAGGTAAATAGTTTTCAGGGACCTGTACCCGCTGGAAACTGCGCAATGTCCGCCCACAGGACTTTCGGACACAACAGATTTAACGAGCACGTACTCCGCATATACTCGACAAACACAAACATCCATGCCTCAACGGGATTCGAACCCGGCCCCAGAGACTCCAAAAGCTAACACCTTAACCATTGCGTAGCCGGGGCGGAAATATGGCGAAATGAGTTAGAGGCTCGAATATCCATTTGTTTCTGGTTCAGATCATAATTGATGTGTACACACGCAAGAAGAAAATCATGATTAAGTGTACTTAAAAAAAAAAGAGAATGTAATGATAGTCAAATAAAGAAAAATGCAAAGGGGATTATTTCTGACAAACATATGTAAACATATATAAATAAAATTATGTAATATCACGAATAAAAAAATTTAGATACAAGTTAGGACATGCCTTCGAAATGTTTATTAGAGTATATTATTCAGCCACGTATTTAATCTAGTGACCTTTCCCCTGTGTCTTCTTAAAACGAAGTATTTTATGTTATCTTATTTATGTTTAATTTCTGCCTAATAAGTGTAAACTTGTACTTATATGTGCTTTTTAATTAAGCTTAGCCTTTATAGCTCAATTTTTAAGAACTTTTTCGCTATTTGCTTACAGATAACAGCTCAAAAGTTTCTATTTTAGCTTGGATAAGTGTTTTTTCTATTTTATTTTTAAACAATTCTATAACTTTATTCATAATATATGTAGGACATTAAGGTATTAAAATTTTTAAACAAAAATTATTACCTTCTTCTTTCATTAGCTTCAAAGTTATTCACGATAATACAGTTTGCGCCTCTTTTCCCTAAACCTTACACCTTTATTAAACTGGTTCATTTAATTAATTACTTACATCTACAATTTTATTGTTTCAAATAACAGACGTCATTTAGTTTAAAAATTATGACAAAATCTTATAAACATTCAAACTTTTTCAAGATCAACATTTTAAAAAAAATTATAGATATTTAAAACAGCCGAATATAAATGTGAGCGTGTGTACAAGTTTTTATACATCTTTTTTCGGGTATATCGTTTTATTTTAGGTGGCTTTTTCTTACAATTACATTCCTTTTTTATTCTTTCAGCTGTTTTTATTCCCACAAAAACAAATTAAAATATTTTTAGAGAAAATCCAGTTTTCAAAAACGCAAGAACTGGAGGAATAGGGCGCTTGTAGAATCCACACACATCTAACTTAATTAAAATCATAGTTTCTAAAAATAAACATGACGAGAAAAATTGGGTTGTTTGCTGACTTTGACAATCAAATCTTCTCAGAAAAGACTAATGAAAAAGTGTTTTTAATATTATTTAGGGCTCAGATTTTTACTTGTTTTTATACTTAAAATATTTTATTTTTATTTTAAATAACTAGTAAACACTCGTTAGCTTGTTGGCTAGTAATATTTGAAGGGTGATACAGTAATAATAGAAAGATGCAAAACTATATTTGAAAGGTGTATTACTTTTTGTTTGTTTTACTTGAAACAAATTATTGGAATCTGGAGACAAGAAGCTAAATTTAGGTACTCATAATAACGTAATAAATGGATCGGATAATTTAATGTGTTTTCCCTTATATAAGTTCTTGCTAAAATGTCCCTGAAAAATGCATGACTAAATTTTTATTATCATTTTTAACTGTTAAAGATAACAAACAATCTATAGCAAAAGCCAAACTCAAATATGAATCGATGTAAACCCTTAAAGGAATTCAATAAAAAGAAAAATAGGTATAAAAGTTTTTAGTTAGGAAATTTTTTATTAATTTCACGAAATTTGCAAGGTTTAAACCCAAAGTTATAAAATACTACAAATTTCATAGCTATGATTCTGAGATGGTTTTTCTAGAGGTTTTCATACACAATCTTAACTGAACGCAAAATTCACCACAACATCATTTCATTAAACAAATCTAGCTGACAATGATGAGCTTAATTATAAAACATTTACACCCTTTTATTAGTAGTTTTAGATTACAATGAAATGTATTAAGTTTTTACGTCATCTTTCAGTTAAAATAACAACCGCTTTACACTTATCGATTAACTCAAAGCATTAACAAAATTGTGATGCGGTTATTTTGGCATAGTACTTTTTTGTTAGAACCTTACAACATAAACTAAAAAGCTTTTCTTCAACCAAACAATTCAGGCCCGAATTTTAAGATATGATTATGGAAATGAAATCAGAGTACATTATTCATGATGTACGGTTTCATTATAATATTTTAAAGTCCAGGAAACACGTCACTTTATGCTAGCGTCAAACGCACGTAAACTTTAGAAAGGTAAGCTATACATAGAAAGCGCATGTGTTGCTTGAAAGTCGCTTTTAGAATATTTGGAAGCCCGAGTTTAAATAAAAGAATATATTGTGTGTGACTTATTAAACCTCACAAACAGTTAATGGTATTTTACTGTTTAAGTAGTACTGAATTAATTTCGTTGTCAAACTTGCGTGTTATTAACAGTTAAGACAATTATTAATACAATTTTAGCGTAATATTGCACTGGAATTTCGGAAGTGGTCTGGACTGTCTTGCAGTGGAAGCGTGCTGGACCATAACCTATAGTTAAACGATCAACATGCACATTACAAAAAATACAGTTATGTTGACGATTTCAAAAAAAGCGTTAACCCTGTTGTAAGGTAATTGTGAACCTCAATAATATGATTACCTATCAGGTATAAATAATTTAAAAGCAAATCATCTTTTGATTTTAATACTATTTTTAAGTTTAATAATTTTTGCGCGTAAAATGTTTTCTGCATTGCACTCTTTTTCTGCAGGTTAATTAAGTGCATTATTTATTTTAATTAATTCCTGCATAATAAACACAGTGCTATGACACTTATTTTTTTTAAAACAATTGAATATAATTAACATATAACTATTTTCATTCATTCGTTTTAAGTCAACTCAGATCATTAAAAAATGATTTTTCAGCACAAATAAAATTTAAATTTTATGTTGCTTTATTCATTTTTAATAATCTTATGCACGGTAAAAAAAATGTTTTATTTCAGATTGATTTCTTTTACGTTTGAGTTTGCATACAAGGATGTTTTAAGAGAAAAAATCTTAATGAATAATCATTAGACTTTTTAGTACATTAGTATTCCTCAAAACATATAATCAAAACCACAACTATTCTATTCATATAATAAAAAGGTTTTACCAATAACTATAGCACACCAGATATTTCTTCTGAAGAAAATTTTCGAAGCAAAAAAAGAAGAAAATACCGAAACTAAAATGTAAAGTCTTAACTTTTTACATTTACGTTTTCCTTTCAAAGAATTGGAGGAACCTAAAGCACGAAAGAAAAAAAAATGTGATAATTTTTGTCATTCATTACGTAGAAAAATCTAGAAAAGACCTAGAAAAATATTCTTTGCCTTTTTCGAAATATTTGTCTTGCTAAAAGCAAATAGAAATATAATGCTGTTTTTTATTTAAAGCAAACGTAGATTGTGTGCATCATTTGAGAAAAACATCAAACTAAATATGTTCGAATAATTACGGTGCTAAGAGAAAGGATCGAATTTTTACAAATTTCTTCCTATATTAATTCCTCACACAGAAAATTCTTTTAGGTAAAACAACTAAAGATGACATTATTCACAACTTTAAAAAAAATTGAATTAAGCAAAGGGATATAGGAAATACGAATGACTTATCTGTGGTTAAATTAAACTAGTTCTATATTAAAGTTTAAAAAACTGTTCACATTTTAATATTCTTACATTTACAAAACATCAGCCATCCAAAAACCCAACATTAAAAAAAATTCAAGCGAATTTTTATCTGAATACAAATTTTTTAACATTAAAAAGGCACTAAAACTAAACTTGTCAAAACAATTATATCTTTCGCTTTTAAAGCAGCACGAAAGAAAATATGTACGTGTATATTATAATATATGTATTTGTATATATTAAGTACGAAAAGGAAATATGTAAGAAAGAGGTCGCATGAGAATGGACAGTTTGAGTCCACAGATTTTTTACAAATTTAAAATTGCATTTAATTTTATTTTAATTACAAATAAATGAATATTGAAATGTTAACTTCGAAAATAAAAAAAAAGAATAAATTAAAAATAAGTAAAAATTGAAAACAAATCTAACTCTTATTATGTGTCTCTTTCATGATTTTTAGTGTAGGGAATAGGACAAGACAGGTTACGAATGGAGCAAAATACATATGTATATAGTTTTAAAGTAAATTTAATACTTTTTTTTTACACAGCATTGTACTTTGACAACACAAGACACATTGGAATGTATTATTATTAAGTATATTTATTTTTGAGTTGAAAATTTGGTTTTTAACAGTACAAAAAAAACTTTCAAAGGTCAAAAATGTGCTACCAAAGAAGTAATGCTGCACAATATTAAGCTAAGTTGATGTAGGATTTTAAAAGCTATATATATGAGAAATGTAATTTCCAAACAGTTTGGCACCTAAAATATGTCTTAAATGTCATATTTTCTTTTTAATAGCAACAATTTTTTATTTAGAGGTCACAAAAACATAAAGTTTCATGTGGCCTAAAAATGAAACAGTCATTGTAGTTTCACTTTGCTTAACAAAGTATATTCTCTAGCCTCATCTATTGTTTCTCTAATTCGCTCTTTTAATTCGTACTATAGAGTGGTTTCAGACAAACAGACGGACCAATGACAAAAACTGGCTTGTTCAAAAACTGGTTTTTTTTTATATAATCAGCTCCCTTTAAAACATATTTAAAACACATAATGCCCATCTCGGATTTTTGAACCAAAACGCAATACTTTCATTATTTTATATTTTAAATTAGGAAATTTTGGTAGTTTGTATTGTCTAATAAAAAGATTGTATAAATATCTAACATATTGTCAAAATATCTAGCATATTGTCTAAATATCTAACATATTGTCAAAGTATCGAACATGTTGTCTATATATCTAACACTATATATGTTTTCCTGTTCATTCACAATTGTAATTCCTTTCAAATTAACAGAAACTCTTTTTAAAAAAGTTTAAGCAAATAAAACATTGTTCACTGGTTATCTTGTCCAAATAGATTCCTTTTAAAAAAGGACTAGAACGCTAAACCAAAAGACAAAAAAGAAATATTTTACAAGATAAAACATCAAAAGAGTATGTAGCTTGTATTTGCAAGTCTATTATCTCTCAACAAAACCCTTCAATACCCATCAACACCCTTTTCCGAAACGAACTTGTCCAACAATTCCCCTTCAGAAAGGGTAAGAACAAATGTTTTGGAAAAGGAAATACGAATTAGCAAATTTTAATATAAAACATTCTAAGGTTATGTAGCTTGTATTGTTTTATACCTGGCTTCTATTTGAAATTGATGCAATTTTGCCAATCACTAACCCTTCTCTCAAAACAAACTTATTCAAACAATTCTCCTCCAGAAAGAACAGGAGCAAAGATTTTGGTTAAAAAACCCGAATGGGTTTATTTTGATATAAACATTCTAAGGTTATGCAGTTCGTACCATCTTGTACCTGACCTATATTTGAAATTACTAGTACACATATCGCACAAGAATTAATTTTTTCCAGTTCACTCACAAATGTAATTCTTTTTCCTTTTCAAAACAACAGAATATCTTGCAATTCTTTTGAAAACAACAAAAGAAAACCTAAAAAAACTTCAAACTAAACAATGTTCGCCATGTTACGCCACTTGCCAAAACAGTTCCCTTCTAGAAAGGGCAAGAGCGAAGATTTATGAATAAGACAGACAAATAGGCTAATTTTTAACACCCTAAAACAAGAAACACCCTAACGTTATGCAGTTTGAATTGTCTTGTACTTGACCTTGATTTAAATTCATAATCTATATTTCGAACTAAAAATATTTTGCTGTCCCATTTATAATCGTATTTCATTTTCAAAACAAAAGAAACTCGTTAAAAAAACTTCAAACAAAGCAGTGTTCATCATTTTCCGCCAATCAATACCCCTCCCAGCTCAAAACGAACTTGTCCAAACAATTTCCCTCCAAAAAGGGCAACAAGAGCGCGAAGAGCAAGAGACGAAGAATAAGAAAGAGGCTAATTTTAATCTGAAACATCCAAAGGTAATGTAGTTTGTGCACTGTCTTGTACCTGACCTCGATTTAAAATTACCATTCTTTATTTCAAACAAAAAAATATTGTCCTGTACATTCAAATTTGTAATTCCTTTTAGAAAACTTAAAAAAAAAATCAAACGAAACATTGTTCATCATTTTTCGAGCCAATCGATGCCTCTTGTCCACAAAATGAACTTGTAAAAACAATTCCCTCTAGAAAGGGCAAGAGCTAAAGTTTAAGGATAATGGGAATAAAGAAAACGAGTAGGCAAATTTTAATGTTAGATAGGCTAATATTATATTGTTTGGATTGCCTTATACCTGACCTCGAATTGATATTAGTATTCCATATTTTTCTTTTTAAAAAAATGTTTCCTTTTGCAATTCTTTTGAAAACAACAAAAGAAAACTTAAAAAACTTTAAGCAAAACAATGTTCATCATTTTGCGAGCCAATCGATGTCCCTTCTCCTCAAAACGAATTTTAGCTCTTGCACTTTCTAGAAGGGAATCGCTTAAGTTTAAGGATAATGGAAATAAAGAAAACGAGTTGGCAAATTTTAATGTTAGATAGGCTAATATTATATAGTTTGCATTGCCTTATACCTGACCTCGAATTTATAATATATTTTTTTTTAAAAAATAAATGTTTCCTCTTGCAATTCTTTTGAAAACAACAAAAGAAAACTTAGAAAAAAAACTTCAAACAGAACAATGTTCATCATTTTCCGCCAATCAATAGCCCTTCCCCTTCAAAAACGAGCTTGTCCAAACAATTCCCCTCCAAAAAGGGCAACAAGAGCGCGAAGAGCAAGAGGCGAAGAGCAAGAGGCGAAGAATAAGAAAGAGGCTAATTTTAAACTGAAACACCCAAAAGTAATGTAGTTTACATTGTATTGTACCTGACCTCGATTTAACATTGCCATTCTATATTTCAAACAAGAAAATATTCTCCTGTACATTCACATTTGTAATTCATTTTGGAAAACTTAAAAAAAAAACATTGAAACAAAACAATGTTCATCTTTTTTCTAGCAAATCAATGTCCCTTATTCACTCAAAAAGAACTTGTTCAAACAATTCACCTCAAGAAAGGGCACGAGCGAAACTTAAGGATAATTCGAATAAAAAACGAATCGACAAATTTTAATGTTAGATAAGCTAATATTATATGTAGTTTGCATTGCCTTATACGTGACCTCGAATATTAGCATTATATATTTTCTTTTTTAAAAAATAAATGTTTCCTCTTGCAATTCGTTTGAAAACAACAAAAGAAAACTTAAAAAACTTCAAACAGAACAATGTTCATCATTTTCCGCCAATCAATAGCCCTTCCCCTTCAAAAACGAACTTGTCCAAACAATTCCCCTCCAAAAAGGGCAACAAGAGCGCGAAGAGCAAGAGGCGAAGAATAAGAAAGAGGCTAATTTTAGTCCAGAGGAGGATGCAGGGGATCGATATTGACACCTGACTTCCCCTCCCCCCCCCCCCCTGCCCCTCCCGAAACTTCTCGCTCCATCAATCAACCGGAGTTGCCATGGAGACGGCCTCAACTGCGAGGCCAGACTTGGAAAGAGGCCTGACACATTGTTGTAGACCGGGCCCGATTGTTTCTGGGCTAAAATCTGGGCTAATAATAAGCACAAAATTTTTTTGGGCTATTTAACTATTTAACCTTTACAGTAATCGTTGTGTATCATGGCAAAAGATAATCTTAGATCAAAGTCTGAGTTAAAGTATAACTTGGTACCGAAGCCAAACTTAGAAAGAAGCCTGACACATTGTTGTAGATCGGGCCCGATTGTTTCTGGGCTAAAGTTGAGAAGGGTTTCGATAGAGAAAGACAGCTGGATTGCTTTTTGTTGTTGCTAGTAGCGTTAAGAATTAATTTGGGCCATGTAATTAATAAAGAAAGGCATCAATTATGTTTTTGTTCCTTAACTATTTAACCTTTAAAAATATATTGACCATTTAATCGTTAAAATTGGAAGTATTGAAAAGTTATTTGAGCACAGGGTCTGATCCAGGAAAATAAGCACAAAAAATGTTTTGGGTTATTTAACTATTTAACCTTTACAGTAATCGTTGTGTATCATGGCAAACGATCATCTTGGATCAAAGTTTGAGTTAAAGTATAACTTGGTACCGAGGCCAAACTTAGAAAGAGGCCGAACATATTGTTGTAGACCGGGCCCGATTGTTTCTGGGCTAAGGTTGAGAAGGGTTCCGATAGAGAAAGTCAGCTGGGTTGCTTTTTGTTGTTGCTAGTAGCGTTAAGAATTAATTTGGACCATGTAATTAATAAAGAAAGGCATCAATTATGTTTTTGTTCCTTAACTATTTAACCTTTAAACATTTATTGACCGTTTAATCTTCTAAATTTATTGAAAGTATTGCAAAGTTATATGAAAGCATGGTCTGATCTAGGAAAGCTTAGACGATAAGCACAAAAAATTTTGGGGGCCCCTTTACGGTAACTGTTATGTATGATTGCCTGTAAAGATGGTGATAGTTGGACGATGTATCACATATATTGTTACTATTCTAGCGACTTCTTTGTAACATCCTTCAAACCAATCACTTTACCTTTAATAATTTACTAACAATACAATCTTTAAAATTGCATTGAAGGTATAGTTATTAAAAAATTATATTAACGCAGGGTATGATAAAGAAGAACTCAGACTATAAGCAGAACAAATTTTAGGGGCCCTTTTACGGTTAATCTTTTGTATCATTGCCCGTAATGATGGTACTAATTGGACGATGTATCATGTTTTTTGTGACAATTTTATCGGCTTCTTTCTACAATAGAATGATCTGCAGAATTTAGCCCAACAGAAACCAAAATTAAGGGGCTTATAAAATTTGGTTCCTAAAGGGCTTTATGAAAGATCAGGTCCTGTTTAAACGCATTGACCTATGTAGAAGCACGGGGTCCACGCTAAAGTAGTCCAGAAGATCAATTATATTTTTAAAGATAATATAAGTGCAACTTTTAATGAGAATATAGCAAAACACTTACATAAGTTACATATTTTTAGGCCAATTAATCATGCATTGTAAGAATTTGGTGAAACATTACTTCATAAATACAGTGGCAGACTCGGAAGCTTATAAAAAGTCTACACTCTTAAAACAAAAGAGTGAAATCGACTCCAGTTGGAGAAGTGCATTTTCGACACCGTAAAGGCACGCATATTTACTCAGACTGAGTTAAAATCACTCGTTTGGAGTGATCCTGTCGGAGGTTTAACACACAAAGGATCCACTCGAAAAGGAGAAGTGCATTTTCCAGTCTGGAGGAGTGAAGTCCACTCAGACTGAGTTAAATTAGGAGTGTTTGTTTTAAGAGTGTACCCCTGTGTTTACGAAGCTCGTTTCATTTAATTTTAAAATTTATTAAATTTATATCAACACTAATTTATAAATCCATAAATACACTATTGAGATTGTTTCAACCCAAAAATTTTCTTTTCTATTTAAAGGAAGTTGAACGAGCTTCAATTGCGTTTAAGTATGTATTTGTGAATAGTATTAGAATGTTAAGAAGCATAAAATTAGCAAAAAAGCTGCCAATCGAACAGAGTTACACTTTTATTTAAAAATGTTATTTTTAACGTTTAATTTCTTTAATTCCACCTTTAAATATTATTCAATTGTAATGCAGATTTAAAAATAAAATATATTCTAACATACAACATATGAGTCAATATAAATCATCGAAGTCACAACTGAGTATCATAATCAATCTTGAATGTTACTTTTGACTTTTTCATACGTTATATTTTTATAAAATTAATTGATTATTAATGAATTAATTAATGAATTTGTCATGACACTAATCAATTATAAACGAATTTATAAGTTACTCAATCCAGCTATTTTTTAAAGCTAAAATTGGTGTGAGACCTGAAACGCGATTTTAATGGGCTTAAAAGTTTGAAAGCGTTTCAATGGAGCTTGAAAAGGTGCCATGTCAGCTAGGATTTTCTTCGTTTTAAACCCTTTCAGTCCCAAAAACTTACTACTCCACAGAAACATCTGATATTCACAAAATAAGCTTATTTTAAGTTAAAAATAAGAGTTCCATAAGAAAAAAAATTCACTTTAATTATTTAAATGGTTTTTGAAATAATGCCAAAATTTTTTAACTGTGGAAAACAACAAAATAATATATATATATTAACTAAAAACACTTCGAGTTATATACTTTAAGGTATCTTACCAGATTATTAAGAAAAATTAGTAATTATTTCAACCGAAATAGTTAAAATTGTGTTTTAAATAAATGGGACTGAAGTGAACTTTTCTAAAATCAGGTGAAACGCTTGTTAGCTATTTTCTAAATAAAAAAAATAGTAGTTCTGACTTCTATTGAGATTAATGTAAAATATTATCTAATTGAACAAAGTGTAAAGAATCGAATGATGTGTGTTTGGATGTCATAACGGGACATAAACATTTGTAACCAATATTGAAAGTGGTGATTCCAAATGACGTCACTGGGACTGAAAGGGTTATACTGAGATTGTGATGAGAAGTAAAAAGAATCTCTAAAACTAAGAATAACGTTTAGAAAAACATTATGCTATTTACAGGTAAACCTTTATATATAACATTGAAAAGTTATTCAAGATATTAAAAATGGCAAATTCGGTATATGAATAGAAATTGGTTAGTTAGAAAACAGTATATACTTCAAATCTTTGGACTGCTTTCCCGATCATTTCCCAATTTTATCACAGGTAAAAATCTGAGATGAAAATAGTTACTTCTATAATTAAGTTTTACCATTTTAAGTTAAAATATAGTAAAATGTGTATCGATATAAATATTAAAATTATTTTAGCTTGAGGTGAAACATTAAAGGAATGAATTAACTTCATCGTTTCTCAAAAATAACGAGATAAATGCTATTTCTCTAAACTTTTCATCCGCTTTCCTTACATATTATGTATCCCCTAAATACATATTATTTAACATTATTATTACATATTATTTATTTAAAAATATAGACCTCCCTCTATTCGCGACGTGGCACGAAGGGTTAAGGCGTCATGCCTACGGAGGATACCTGCACAAGTATGGGCTTGTTTCAGGTCTTGAGTGGCAACAGAAATGCTGAATGAAAATAAATTCACATATAGCCTAGTACATCAATGATATGTTTAAACAGAGTACCCATTAAAGGAAGGAAGAAATGAAAGCAAGAAGAATTTCCATCACCTGAAAATGCCCAATTATCCTCTTAGCATAAATTCTATAAACAGATCATTCTAGCCAACAACTATCTTTCCCAATAAATAACACAGTGCTCATAGAAATATTTCAAGTGCCAGCACAGATTTAGCACTCGACCGATGTTCGAACTTAAGAGTACAACTGCCAACCGATAAATAACCTGCACAGACAAAAAAAACCTGATGAATAATAACCCGTGGGGAGATTACACATTAAATGTACTCCAAGGGCCCAAAAAGAGAACTGTCGCACCTGTGACTGGGTTGGATGCTTGCTTATTCAGGTATTCTTTAAAAGACGCGATTCTTCCATTTAACGATTAATAAGTGAAAGTTTAACATAATGAGAACACAAATGTAACCTGATGATTACAAATGGAATTATTCGTGGGTGAAAGTTTTTAAACTAAGCGCTTCCCAAATGCTTTTGAGCATTGTAGTTACATCTAGTTCTATGTTTATTCAATCGGTTAAACTAAAGAACCGTGGCCGTAAATTTTGCGCCAAATCTGGTAACATCGAAAAATTGGTATTGTGGAATCCTTTGGTGAATCTAAAATGCACATAATTTATTCTGAAGTTTTCTTATACTAATATTTTATTAATAATTTTATATACTAATATTTTATAAATAACACAGTGCTCATAGAAATATTTCAAGTTGAATTGCAATAGTTTTAACACAGCGTACGATGCCAGTATAAGCTTGCGTCAAGTGCCAGCACAGATTTAGCACTCGACCGATGTTCGAACTTAAGAGTACAACTGCCAACCGATAAATAACCTGCACAGACAAAAAAACCTGATGAATAATAACCCGTGGGGAGATTACACATTAAATGTACTCCAAGGGCCCAAAAAGAGAACTGTCGCACCTGTGACTGGGTTGGATGCTTGCTTATTCAGGTGTTGACTGGTTGCTTGACTGTGTTTCTAAATTATGACGCCAATGGCCCTCGTGTATCTATAGTTCAACGATAATTCCACAAGCTGGAATATATAACCTACCCTACGAACATTTAACGTAACCAAACCAAACTTACGAGTACAGTCAGTAACATCCTTTTTTTTTTGCATCAGTAGTTTGCACGTGAATAAATGTGCTACCATTTTTTACTGTTGACCACATTCGAAATTTTCAAATGTTTCGATGTAAAAATCGAGGAGATATTATCTTCAGACTATTATATGCAAAAAAATATATACAATTGCCGGCTTTTTCTTGGAAAAGACATTTCTTCTTTCCCAATAAAACACCAACATAAATATTTTTAAGAGTCTCGGCTATCCGAGACTCTCTGCTCTTAAAAAATCTAAAACTTTCAATTAGATGTTGCTTCTACAGTAGAAAAGTGCCTCCTTCACTTACAAACTACACTGTTCAAAAAAATTAAGAGAGCGCTTTTCGTACTTTTGTTAACCCTCTCAGTCCCAACTCCTTATTTTTTATTCTAAAAATCTAAGTTTGTGACAGAGATTCATTATGCATCTGAAATGAAACGGTAAAAAAAAGGAAAATATCTTAATTTGTTTTTCTAAAATTTAAGAGGGAAAATGGAACCATAACTTTTAAATAACTTCTAAAAATATTTTTTTCAAAAATTTATTTGTTAAAAATAGTTAAAAATCAATTTTGAAACTTTTGAAAATGCCAGCATGAAGAATTTAGGGTCAATTTCAATTGTTAATAAATTGTTTTCAAGTGAATTTTCTTTAACCATGTTTTTCATATTTTCATTTAGTTAAAATAAATATTATTTAATCCTTTAAAAGACGCGATTCTTCCATTTAACGATTAATAAGTGAAAGTTTAACATAATGAGAACAAAAATGTAACCTGATGATTACAAATGGAATTATTCGTGGGTGAAAGTTTTTAAACTAAGCGCTTCCCAAATGCTTTTGAGCATTGTAGTTACATCTAGTTCTATGTTTATTCAATCGGTTAAACTAAAGAACCGTGGCCGTAAATTTTGCGCCAAATCTGGTAACATCGAAAAATTGGTATTGTGGAATCCTTTGGTGAAATTAACAATTGTATTGGCAATTTCGAATTGTTAATCTATTTAAATCTAAAATGCACATAATTTATTCTGAAGTTTTCTTATACTAATATTTTATTAATTATATACTTAATGATTTTAGATATTTTTTTTTACTTTTTTAAGTCTATTCTTCGGCATTTTAAAGCTCCATTTTTTATGAATCTGGTCTGCAATTTAATGAATTTTCCGTTGTTTTAAGTCAGCCATTTTTAAATTAGGTTGTACTTTCGTTCATTTCCAGATGGCTACCATCTCAACAAAAACTGGGAATTGTTATCAGTTCCAATTGCGACATTTTCAAAAAGCCGCCAAATCTAGCCATAATTCTTTAGTTTAACCATTCAATCAAATCAAATTAAGATTTTAAATATATTTACTCACCATTTGCATAGTGTATGGCCACCGGTGGACTAGAGACTTCGTGATAAGACCACCTGTTGCCGTGATCAACAGGATGCTTCACCTTCTTAACAAGGAAAGAGCGAGGCATCTTTCCGATTTCAGGAGCGAAGACTGGGGCAATTGGCGATTATGATGTCACAGTTGTTAATTTCTGCTGTCGACAATTGGCGATTATGATTTTACCGTTGTTAATTTCTGCTGTAGACAATTGATAATTATCGTAAAAGAGATGAATGTATCATCGGAAGAGTACAATTGGCAGAAAGTGTCAATTTGGATTAACAACAATTGTTAAACATGATGGAGGATATGAAACACAGTTGTCTACTGACAATCGTTTGTAATTAGGATGAAGGATTATATAATGTTAGGGTTGTCAATTGTTAATTCCGATTGTCAATTGTTATCGATTGATATAATGGCAACAATTTTCAATTATGTTGGAAAATCTTGAAGTCCGATTGTTATGGAAGCTCTACTGAAGTCAATTTGTTTTTTATTCACTAGTTCACTATATTACTTTGTATGTTGATAATTTTTTCTATTTTTTTAGTAATATGGTACCAAAAATGTTTTTTCGTAGCAAGTACTTTCGATGTACGGATAACTCTTCGTTTTCAAGAGTTCTCTCCGTAGATTGCTTTCAAATTTAGAACTTATTTTTGAACAAAAATCAATTTAATGTATTAACATTGACAAATTTCGATGATTTGCAAACTCGTCGATATGAAAACTATTCAACAATCACAGATTTTTCACTCCAAATATGTTTTTATACTTCAACAAAGATCATTTATACGGTTAAAATCAACTTTGAATATATTATTGCTTTTGAAAAAGTCACAGGTTTCCACAGTTGCGTGTTTTATAACAAAAGTAGTTATCTACAGGTTTTTTTTATATAAATTATTGCTGAAGAATATTCAGGTTTATTTCTCACTGTTACATTATTGCTTATGAGATTTTTATCCTGTTATATAACAGTCACATGTTAGAAGTCTCAATCCATTGTCTTAAATTTTCTTCCCGTACATACAATCACTTTTAGTTACAAAATATATCTATTTCATAATCCATATAAGCTTTAAAAGCATTTCATACATTAAGTTATGAGTAGTTATTAAGAAAATGTCTATCATCCTATCGTAAAAATAATTTAGAAACAAACTCATTCATAAAAACTTGAACTATTTACAAATAAGAATTAATTTTAGAAAAACAATGACAACTCTTTTTGTTGTTCAAACGTTAATTAATAAGGAAAAACTGTTCAAAAGTTCAAATTAACGCAATGGAACGCCAAAACGAAGTTATACTTCTATCATTAAATGAAAACTAAAAATCAAAATGTCGCCTTTAGCAACAACGTTCCGAAAACTCTTAATCACGTTTCAGTTGTCACAGTATATTGATTTTTCACACAGGTTCGTTAGGTTGTTTATGTTAATACCAACTGTTGCTTCCCTAACAACCTACCTGTTGCGTTATTCCAAACACTCGTTAAAAACCATCGAAATGTTTATTTTTCAGAGTAACCAAATCGATGGGGGAAGGAAATTAGCACGAAAGTCGTTTGTTTATCATTCTGCATCGTAAACGTGGTGAAATAACTTTATATGCAATCCAACTGTTGCATGTTTGTAAAAGCGAAGTCCATTCCTTTGATCTCACTTGAAGAAGCCCCGTAAAGTTTTCTTTTTTGTTGGGTTTACAAGATTACTCACAAGTAGTTGGCAACCGTGAATCATTTGAAGTGCATCTACATGACTTTTTTCATTAGTTTCGTTCTAATGCGTGCTTTGTGTTATTTAGCTAAAAGTAGCATTTGAAGTGACATAGTTATTGGTATTACATAGTCTTTGCATAATATAGTCACATTGCTAAGTACAGTATTTATTGTATTGGATGGCTTATGTGTTTGAAGTTCCTCCGATTGTAGAGTTTTTTCTTTAAGTGTATACGAACTTAGTTTCTTCAACGTAGTTGCTTATTTGGTTTGCTAATATTGTCTCTTCAATTCAAACACACATGCATTTTTATGTTGTAATCAGATGGTCACTGTGTTATTCATTTTTAAAGCCTTCATATTATTTTCTAATTTCTTCAATAACGTTTTATCACCAGTTTCAAAATCCAAGATAAACACAAACTCATCAATGTTTTGGCTCTGCTACAGTAAATCTCTTTATTGCTTAAATCCACACGATGTTTTTATTCTAAAATTCAATCACATTCCAGACACAAAACTTTTTTTTCTCACCAAAACGCAAAACCACGCGTGGCCTCTAATTCTTCCGACCATCTGTTGCGCTTGCACCAAACCATACAAAACGTTCCAGGAACAAACGATTTCGGGTCAATCTCGTCTGCCGTTTCACGTGGGGTGAGTCCTGTGAGGCCGCAACCCGGGATCGAACCCTTCCGGGGAGTGGAATCCGAACGTCATATCGCCTGCGTGTCTCTCGCACTTGTGGGGCGCTTCGTGCTAGGGCTTGTGCGCAGGGGCTACGCGCATTTCCAGTCATTAGTGACAGGGTAGGGGAAAAGCGCCACGTTTTCCTCCGCCCCTTTTTCCGGATTCTGTGCTCGGCTAATCGAGAATTGTGTTGGAATGGCTGTTCTCTGTTTTTCCTGTTTTCTTTTCTCTTCTTTTTTTTTGTTTTAGTCTGCAGGGAATGGAAGAGTGTAAAAGTTATAGGGTTTGGATGCATTTTTAATGAGGTATCATTTATGAATAAAATTAAAATCGAGTTTTGTGACTTTGGAATAGTAATTTATAGCTAATTATCAATATGTTGTAAAGGTCAGGAATTGTAATATATATCTTTATAAAAAATTTCATTAAAAATATATACATTTTATAATGTTTTCGTTTCCTTCCTTTCCGGATTCTGTGCTAGGCTAATCGAGAATTGTGTTGGAATGGCTGTTCTCTGTTTTTCTTGTTTTCTTTTCCCTTTTTTTGTTTTAGTATGTAGGGAATGGAAGAGTACAAAAGTTATAGGGTTTGGATGTATTTTTAATGAGGTATTATTTAAGAATAAAATTAAAATCATGTTCTGACGTCGAGTTTTGTGAACTTTCGAATTGTAATTTATAACTAATTATCAACATGCTGTAAAAGTCAGGAATTATAATATATATCTTTATAAAAAAATTCATTAAAATCTATACTTTTTAAAATGTTTTCTTTTCCTGTGTTCCGGATTCGGCTAATTGAGAATTGTGTTGGAATGGCTGTTCTCTGTTTTTCCTGTTTTCTTTGCTATTCTTTTTTGTTTTAGTCTGCAGGGAATGGAAGAGTGTAAAAGTTATAGGGTTTGGATGTACTTTTAATGAGGTATCATTTATGAATAAAATTAAAATCATGTTATGACGTCGAGTTTTGTGAACTTTGGAATTGTAATTTTTATAACTAATTATCAATATGTTGTAAAAGTCAGGAATTATAATATATATATTTAAAAAAAATTCATTATAAATATGTACATTTTATAGTGTTTTATTTCCCTCTTTTCCGGACTCTGTGCTCAGGTAGTCAAGAATTGTGTTGGAATGGCTGTTCTCTGTTTTTCCTGTTTTCTTTTCTCTTCTTTTTTTTGTTTTAGTCTGTAGGGAATGGAAGAGTGTAAAAGTTATAGGGTTTGGATGTATTTTTAATGAAGTATCATTTATGAAAAAAATTAAAACCATGTAATGACGTCGAGTTTTGTGAATTTTGGAATAGTAGTTTATAACTAATTATTCATATGTTGTAAATGTCAGGAAATATAATATATATTTTGTATACTTTATAAACGTTTTTTTTTAATTTAAAAAATGTACACATTTATAATGTTTTCTTTTTCTCTTTTCCGCATTGTGTGCTCAGCTAATCGAGAATTGTGTTAGAATTTCTGTTCTCTGTTTTTACTGTAAAAATTGTAGAGAGTGGATGTATTTTTAATGAGGTGCCACATTTGGATGCATCTTACTTTAATATTTTTCAGTAGGATTTAATAATCAGAAATTACAATATATACCGTGTGCACTGTAAAAAAGTTTTTCTTAACGAATATATAAATTTTATAATATTTTCAATAAATATCTACGTTTTCTCGGATTCTGTGCTAGGCTAATCAAGAATTGTTTTGGAATGTCCCCCCTTTCCTGTTTTTTTTTTTTTTGTTTTGTATTGGCCTGTGGGGAATGGCTTTGGACGTATTTTTAATGAGTCTATAATCATCTAAAAATAAAATTGAAACCCTATTTTGAATTCACTCATGAGATTTTTAAGTTTTGCTTGATTTATTTTTAGGTACAGCAAGTACTACTAAGTATTACTAATTCTTTTGAAAATGATTGTTTCTCTTAAACATTATGGGTAAATTTTAGGAGACTTAAGGGCCAATTTTGTCTTCCGCCTCTTTTTCCGAAAGCTATAAGCTACCTATCGGGAATTGTATTGGAATAATAATTCGCGTATTTCTTATGTTTTTTTTAATAATCTGTGCAGGATGAATTTTCAACAGAAGATTTCGTAAAAAAATGATTAATGAATGGAAATTCAAGCATATTTTGACAAACTGGAGTTTTGTGAGCTTTGTTTGGTGTATTGTTAAAGAAAAAAAAATTGTGAAATGCTTTTGAAAATTATGATTTATATAGATTTTAGAAAACTTAAGTTTCCTTTGAACTATTTTGTTTACTCTTTTCAACTATTTTCGCAATGAAAAATGAAGAATTGTTTTTTTTTTTAAATATTTTTGGTTCTTTTTTTTTCCGGATTCTGTGCTCGGCTAATCGAGAATTGTGTTGGAATGGCTGTTCTCTGTTTTTCCTGTTTTCTTTTCTTTTTTTGTTTTAGTCTGCAGGGAATGGAAAGTATAAAAATTATAGGGTTTGGATGTATTTTTAATGAGGTATCATTTATGAATGAAATTTAAATCGTGTTCTGATGTCTAGTTTTGTGAATTTTGGAATAGTAGTTTATAACTAATTATTCATATGGTGTAAATGTCAGGAAATATAATATATATTTTGTATACTTTATAAACGTTTTTTTTTTTTTAATTTAAAAAATGTACACATTTTATAATGTTTTCTTCTTCTCTTTTCCGCATTGTGTGCTCAGCTAATCGAGAATTGTGTTAGAATTTCTGTTCTCTGTTTTTACTGCAAAAATTTGTAGAGAGTGGATGTATTTTTAATGAGGTGCCACATATGGATGTCTCTTACTTTAATATTTTTCAGTAGGATTTAATAATCAGAAATTACAATATATACCGTGTGCACTGTAAAAAAAGTTTTTCTTAACGAATATATAAATTTTATAATATTTTCAATAAATATCTACGTTTTCTCGGATTCTGTGCTAGGCTAATCAAGAATTGATTTGGAATGGCAGTTCCCCCCTTTCCCGTTTTCTTGTTTTTTTTTGTATTGGTCTGTAGGGAATGGTTTTGGACGTATTTTTAATGAGTCTATAATCATCTAAAAATAAAATTGAAACCCTATTTTGAATTCACTCATGAGATTTTTAAGCTTTGCTTGATTTATTTTTAGGTACAGCAAGTACTATGTATTACTAATTCTTTTGAAAATGATAGTTTCTCTTAAATATTATGGATAAATTTTAGGAGACTTAAGGGCCAATTTTGTCTTCCGCCTCTTTTTCCGAAAGCTATAAGCTACCTATCGGGAATTGTGTATTGGAATAATAATTCGCGTATTTCTTACGGTTTTTTTTGTAATAATCTGTGCAGGATGAATTTTCAACAGAAGATTTCGTAAAAAATCATTAATGAATGGAAAGTCAAGCATATTTTGACAAACTGGAGTTTTTTTAGCTTTGTTTGGTGCATTGTTAAAGCAAAAAATTCGTGAAATGCTTTTGAAAATTATGATTTATATAGATTTTAGAAAACATAAGCTTCCTTTGAACTATTTTGTTTACTCTTTTCAACTATTTTCGCAATGAAAAATCTAGAATTGTTTTCTTTTTTTAATTATTTTTGGTTCTGTTTTTTTTTATTTAGAATAAACTTTTTAAGGTTGACGATCATTTTCATAAATTCTTAAATAGTTTACTTTAAACCAAGTGCTGAAACATTTGACTTGATTAATTGAAACTAGATAAAAATGCATTATTTACTACAAATTGCATCGAAGTGCTACATTTTTTCGACGTATCCGCACTTTCCGCGACCATTGAAGAATTCTGTTCAGATTGAAGAAATTAAATTTTTAACTGTTTTCTGTTTGGTATTTTTTAGAGTTATCTAGAAAATCTTATCATGCTTCTAAAACATTCTTAATTGGATTTTTATAGAAAAATAAATATCAACCATCAAACAGGTTTTTTTTTTTAAAAGTCTGTTTTGTGATAAATAAAATTCAGTCAATTGTAAGCTGGAATAAAATTACGTTGAATAATTTAAACTGACTGTAAAACTCTGGGTAAAATGTAAATGCTTATCAGAATCCTTTTTTCTCTACAACATTTAAGATTGCGCTTTAAAGTCAAAAAAAAGTGCTACAGATTGTTGAAGAAAATTCCTCACATAATTTGAGTTTAGTCTACTTACTCAATCATTCATGAATCATTACACGCAAAATCATGGTAAGCAATACAATTTGTTTACATTGGCTTTTTATTATTTCATACCAATGAAATGCTCTTAAATGTCTAAATTTAATCTAGTTCTATGCCTTACATCGTTAAATTTATAATACTCTACCTAAATTTATGTGTAAGTATCTATCTAGATTTTGAAACGTTAAAATTTAAACTAATTTTTTAACTGAAACATATTGTATGTAATTTTGCTTTTTATTGAGATTTAACTGTTGAAAAAATGTACTACAAAATTACTAAACGTGTTTAATTGGTGTGGTATGGTACATATATATTCCAGCTTGTGTTTTTGTTCAGAAAACCGCTTATTAGCTTTCGTCAAGTGGGACAGATACATAAATAAGATTAACAGTCACAAAGAAAGGAATAACGCATAGACAAATAACAAAATTTATTGACGGTCACAAACATCCAGGCCTGACCGGGATTCGAACCCTACCCCAGTAGCTCCATAGGCTAGCGTTCTAACGATTGCGTCACCGGGGCGGCGTGTTTAATTTCAAACAATTTTTGCATTGTGATAAAATACAATTTTTGCATTCCTTGCAATTAAGTTAATTCTAATCGATAATGGCAAGAATTTTTTTTAAATATCATAGAAAATATATTCTTCGTATCACTAAAAAATACCAGATAATTAACGTGTGACACTAAAAATAATTTCGTGTAAATCAGCGAAAGTTTCAGCGATCAAAATACAAATTTCTCTCATTATTCAGGAAATAATTAATTTCTATAAAAACACACGACCTTTTTAACGAACCTTCAATTAAGAAGCTTCACATTTCGCCCCTATTTTCGGAAAATATCTTCTAACTCTATTTCCTCCGTAACTGGATTGAGAATTATTCCTTCTTTATTTCCAGTGAATGCAAAAGCAAGAATCTATTTAAGAAAATTCCCGTTCCACTGCGAAAGAAAATGCCCTCTAACTGCCGCTGGTTCTTATCACAGTTCGAGAAAGCACCTCGGTAATTGCATGGAATTTTATTGTTTGTTGGCGGAGCCATAAATATTTTTAATGTTTCTTCCTGCGCCAATTAAGAATTTTTCATTTTCTCTTTTCCCCCTTAAAGCGAACTGTAATTTTTTCGAAATTTTTTGACAAAGCTGTAACTGAAATTTTGACAAATAAATTTTAAATACAAGTTGGTTTCATTTTAAATTTGTTGAAATATGAGGCATAAATAATGAATGAAACAGTGTGAAGTTTTCATGCATGAAGAATATCTTATAATACTTGGTAAATAACAACAATAATGTACAATAATAAAGCTATAGTAAATGTAATAACGCAATGCTGACAAACAAAAGCTGATACATAGTCCTTTCTATGTCTGAAACAGCGCTAATTCTTATTGGTGGAAGATTTTTAAACCTATTTATAAGTTACTGCATCGTATAACTCTACTTTTAGTACTCGTATACTAAATTCCAAACATTCTGTAGTCAAATTTCACACCATTCGGGAACGTAATCTTTACTGTATAAACAGTTTTTTATATATAATCACTTTTTACACATGGAAACTACTTGGTACGGAATAGCTTATAGTTTACATCGGGGCCAATTCCGTGGCAGGTAAACTGCAGTAATCATAACAATGAATTACACTATAAATAATCAGTCTTTCAGTTTACTTTCTAATTGGTTAGAGTTATTCAGTGCTTGAAACAATTGTCTAAATTATTAGTCTTGATGCTGAAGTTTATTGATACACGTCAGAACAATTTGATTGTTATTTGTGGTATATTTATTTGTTGTTAAATTATTTTTTTAGAAATAATTTACTATTTACTCTCTACGTGCACTATCTCTATATGTCCTATTTACGAATTTCCATTGTTTTAATGAACCAAATTCTATGACGGATGAAATTTGCTAGACATCTGCGCAGAATGAACCGTGACTCTCAAACATCAAGAGTCTTCCACTATAAACCAATCGGCACCAGAACAAGAAGGAGGCCCAAACTTAGATGGATTGACTGTATCGACGAGGATTTTAGGACGATAAAAGTGCAAAACTGGAGGTCGTCTTCCGAAACAAGATCAGAATGGACGAAGATTCTGAAGAAGACCCAGGCCCACAAAGGTCAGTCGAGCCAATAAAGAAGAAGAAATTTCATGATATCAGTTCTATGTGAGACACAACTTTATCAGCCCAACAGCAATGAATTGTACTTAACTCTAATCCTGCTGGCGATGAATAAGATTGGAACAAAAAATGGCGAGTGCACATTCGGAAGATTCCTTATTTATGTTCGCTAAATTTTAATTAAGTTTAAACTGCGCCGTTTCTGCTGATCGTCTATTTTCTCCTTGCCAAATGGCGGCGCCAATAATCGTTATTGGTGATTTCAACGATAGAATTGGCTCTTCAAGCGTAACGGTTTCAAGAATTGGAATTATATTAACGATTTTTCACGTCGGAGAAGATTATTAGGGATTGGATTCGGCTCTGCTTTGTATTGAGAATCTTAATGATAGGTTTTCCAACGCATTTCAAGTTAGAGATTTTTTCAACTTCAAAATCAATATCACCATCAATTTGGCAGACTTGGCAGAAAATGCTAAGTGCAATTGCATTTTTCTATTGTACAGTCATTTGAAATTTACTTTAACAAAGAAATTAAACAGTTGGAAGCTTTTTGAGTCAGAGTTAGAGAACTCTATTTAAGACATTTTATTTTAGTTGCGTGCCTCTGCTTAGATCCATCTTGTACCTAATCACTGCCCAAAAATTTAAAATTACATTTGGTTTTTAAATTGTTGCTTATATGGGTAAATTCTAACTCCAATTCGCTTTTTAACAGGATTACAGTGTTGGATGAGTAGCTGTGACAAGTTAGATGTAAAAAAAAATTGTTCGGATGGCAAAAGTATGTAAAAAGTAATTCCAATACTTTTCATTTAATTTTAATAAAAAAAACGTAGATTGTATTCTAATTTACAAATTGTGTACTTATTAAAATCATGCAAGTTTTTTTTCTAATTAAATATATTTCGTATAAAAAGTTGTCTTGTACCTAGTCCTGTTACTAGGGCCATTTATATGGTCTTGTTCCTAGGGCTTTATCAAAGCAAAACTTCTTGCTTATGAAATAGGCTGTTTTATAGGTATAATTATTAGTATATATATATATATATATGAGTGTTTCAATTATGTGTTTACTAATAACTTTTTAAGGATCTTAAGATCGCAATAAAAACTAGAAAATCGATGCAATCGATGCATATTTGCAAATTTGCATATTTGCACAAATTCATTTGCGAAATTGTGCAGCAAAATTGAATTTCCAACTTTACGGATGATGTACATATCATTTAGTGGAAGATATAAGTGAATCTACAAAATGCGAAAATATTTTCCTAAAGGTTAAAAACTTTAAATGAGCTGAGTTCGTAGGGATTAAACAAGCTTAATTCGGTCACTTGTCTCTAAATTTAATTTGTGGCTTTAGAAGTTTATATTTTACTTCAATTTTAAAAATGAAAACTGAATTTTCTTTAGAGGTCAGGTACATTCCTTCCGATTTAAAAAGAAATTAATGAATTTACTTACAAAGGACTATTCTGTTTAAAATCATCAAAAGGTTTTAAGTTAATGAAATTTGCTGCAAAGTTGTGATTTTTATATTTTAAATCACCTTTTAAGAGCACAATATGTCACACAAAAGGCAAAAACTATATATTTTGAATTTTGAGAACACACGTTATTAACAATTGAGTTTTTAGTTAAATTAGTTTTTTAAAGCAGTGAACAGGAAATGAACTTAAAATTATAAATGTTTTAAATTATCTAGATAAGCACCGATTTCCTAAACTTTTGATACATTGTGCCTTTTGGCGAATGAAAAAAAGTTTTTATTATTTATTTTATATTTATTTTATAATACTTATGTAAATCGACTCGCTGATCTAACTCTCAATAAAAAAAAACTTACAATCACTATCTTACTATCTAACTTAAACTACTTATCTAAAACGACATTGCATGTTTAACTAAAGAACTCGCAATTCATTTAAGCCAGCCAAAAATAGGTAAAATAACTATTATCGAAGTATGAAATAATCATGCGTATATAAAAAAAAAAATGAAAACGAAGTCGAAATAAAATTTTATTGTTTGTGTGCTACCTATACATTTATGCAGCACTCATTTTTATACATTATTTATTAACTAGGAACAGACACACCCTGAATAAAACAATATTACGCTGGAAAATACCATTTAATGCATTGACCAAATAATTTTATTTTTACAATCGATTTCAGCAAACGGTGACTGAATATTTGATAGGCTCAAAGCAGAACAAACATTTATTCTACTTCTATGAAAGCAATTACACAATAAATTCTTTTTATTTAAAGAAAAAAACTTTAAAATCCAAGACTCCAAAACTCCCAAAACAAAAACCCAAAACCATTAATTAAATTTTCTAATTTTTTCAAAACGAAATATTCCACAATCGTAAGCTTGCGAGGCAAAGTTGTCATAAGCTGTTGAATTTTTAATAACCTCACACATTCAACATTCGGTAAAACACAAGAACGTTTGAAATGTCTAGTTGCAAAACTCGCTCCGCTTCTGTAAGGTATAACTTAGATATGGGGCCCGGCCTATTCATTGGCGACTTTTTAGGATTGTAAATTCAATCGAAAAAAGTCGCTAATGAACTAACCGGAACCTATATCTTAGTTATACTTCGGAGAATGTTAGTTTTGCAACCAGACCCTTCATTGAAAGAAGTTTCTCTGTAGATATCTTTGCTAATTACACTAAGCGCATTACACTAATTAGATTTTTTGTACTTCTTTCATCTTTATTGGATTTTATTGCTTTTATGCTTTCGAAATACAACATTATACATATTTTATTTGCTGTTGTAATAATCAAATTGTATTTTAATATTCAAGTATGTTTAAAATTCCAATTAAAGGTTATAATTAAATTACATTACATTTTAAATTAACATAGAGAAAATAGTTTTTAAAAAAAGATGAACTAATTTTATACCTTAAATAAAAACTATATTTTAATTGCAATGTTTTGAGCTGTTGTAAACAGGTTTTGAAGAATAGTTTTGAACTCTTTCATGAAAATTTTTATTGATGCCTATTTTAAATATGTAATGATAAAAAGGGTTTTTGTTATGTGGTTAAAATTTAAGCATGTATTTTAAATGGTGCTTACTGCTGATATGATATCAAGATTGCCCATAATGAATAAGTTATTAAAATCAAAAATATTATTTATTTTATTTTTTATTATTTATCTTTTCTGAACTTTAATTGTTACCGAACGTTTTTTTTTCTTACTTTTATTTGCAGACATCATACAACATTTTAGATACAAAAAATACTATAAGAACTTCTGCAAATGTATTGATCACTTTGAACTTTGAAAGTTATATAAACATATCACATACTTACTTTAATCACATACAATATAAGAACTCAACCAAAAGATCAATACGAATATATTTATTTATAAATTATAAATGAAACATTAGAAAAAACATGTCTAAAAATATTAATTGATATTAGAGAGCAAACTAGGCAATGTAAACATATATAAGTGGATGGATATTACTGACTAAAAATGATTAATCGATCTATAGAATGGACTGAGGCTCTTTCATACTGCCCTTTCTCAGAGACTATTGCAACATTAGATCAACGATATATTATATGTAATGGTTCTAGTTGGTGAATTCGAAAAGAGGCTTAGAACTATTTAATGCATACCAGTAAATGCATATTTTTTTTTATCCCGATCCCGAAAAAAAGTGTACCTTTAATACTCATACATTATGAGAAAAATATTGCAAAAAATTAACTGCATTGGAAATTAAATAGCTTCAATTTTTAAAATTTTTGCCATATGGCAAAAACCAATTACAAATTTCCAATTTTGATAAGAATGACTGGAAAACTATTAAATTTTTTTTAAAATAACCCTCTTGAACTCCTCTTGAACTATTTTCTCAAAACAATTTATTTGTATTTAGTACTAATATTATTAGACTTTGAATACTGCCAAAGACGTAATTTCACAACAATTAATAACTTCACTCTTTAATTTCGAATACACTTTTACTACTGTCTTCTATAAGGATTATTAGTAACTAAAACTTCAAAATGGAATTTTAGATGAAAAAACACAGATTTATTGAGAGGGAGCTCTACTTTAATATAATAAAGTGGATTATGTTACTTGTTGCCTTATGGCAACAGTATGCATTAGAGGATTAAGCCCTCAGCTAAATTAAGTATATTTTTAAGTAGAGTAATAAATGTTAGATAACACCGCAAGATCTTACCGTTCTGCAGAAATTGCGCAGAAACCCAACCAACGCGAGACCATTTGTTTGACTGCCAAGCATTTGCTGCTTCCCTTTTTCGGCTTAGAGCACCACCACAAGACGTACTTTATAGTCACCAGGACCATGACTTATCGACTCTCATCATCAATGATTTTGACCCTGTATTGGTATGGTAGGTACATATATATTCCAGCTTGTGTGCTTGTTCAGAGAACCACTTATAAACTTTCGTCAAGTGGGACAGACACAGAAAGAGTTTTTACAAGCACAAGAGACACACAAGAAAGGACAACACAAACACATGGACAAATTACAACATTTATTGACGGTCACAAGCATCCATGCCTGACCGGGATTCGAACCCGACCCCAGCAGCTCCAAAGGCTGGCATTCTAACGATTGCGCCACCGGGAAGACGGCCCTTCATGAAAATACCTTTACATCGACACGATATTAACAACAACAATAAATGTCCTATGAATACACATAAACAGGCTTTGAATCTCTAAATTTTTCCAATGCAATTTTGGTATCCTCCCCCTCTAGTAAATCGAGTGGCTCGTCTGTCTCCGCCCATCCGATAACTGTTGAGTAGCTGTTGAAAATAATCAGACAAAATTAAATTTCACCTGTCAACTGCATCTGCATTGGGAAAAAATACAATGCACTTTAAAAAATTGCACGCACCAGCTGCTAAAGGAGGATCGTTTTTTCGCTTCTAATTTAATCAGGGGAATAAGGCAATTTGACTTTTTGCACAATGGAAATATCCGGATGATGCGATTTAGATGGCCTCGATTAGGTTGATATTGTTTTTTGTATCGCCGCGTTAATAGTTTTTGTCATAAATTTTTATGTTTTTAGTAAGGTTTGATAATGATTTTCAATTCAATTTTCGTGTTTTTTGTATGGAATCAAAAAGTAATTTCGTTAGAATAAAGCGTAAGATGTAACGAGATTTGATGATGATTTATTTAAAGTGAAATTTACGTGAGAGTTAATCTGCTTTTACCCTCGTATTTGTTTTTTAATCAGTAGCACTTTGTGAATTTTATATATACATAAAACCGGATGCATTTCTTATAGTCATGATAGAACAGCCATTACAACAAAAAAATAAGACTTTATGAATTGATTAAAAAACGAATAAAAACATTCAAATATTCAACAAATGAAAGATTAATATCTTCACCAATTTTTTAATAAGAGTTTTAAAATAACTCTTGCTTCTGTTTCGGCTTGAATCCAAGGGGGGGAATTAGTGGGTCACTCTAGAATGAAAATTTGAGCTACAAACTAATTAAATTTAAATAAACCACTGTTTACCACTTGCCCTAATGTCATTTGACCTCAAAAATATACTCATTTTTTTTATGATTTAACCTTAGTATTTCAAAGCAAGGGAAAATGTCATGAACCGAAAAATGGCTACGCTATACCATCTGGGGCACATATTTTGGGACCATTTTTAAAATCTCCCCAGAGCCATTTATTATGCTAATTAGCTTCAAAACCAACACTTTACATTTATTTTATCATAAATTTTAACTGATTAGCTTTAGAAGGCCTTTTAAATCGTTAATTAAAAGATTAAAAGGAAAGTTATGTATTTTAACAGGACGAGAAATTTATAGAAATTTATAAAGAAGAATAGGATGTGAAACATTTAGATTTGTTAACAAAACAAACGCTATTTTTATGACTTCCCTCAAAATAAAGTAGAGTAGTGGTTGGTACATATATATTCCGGCTTGTGTGCTTGACTAGAGACCCGCTTATAAAGCCTTCGTCAGTTAAGACAGACACAGAAAGAATTTTTACTGTCACAGAGAAAGTAATATACACCCAGGGTGAAGGAGGGAATCGAACGCGCACCCGTTAATGCGCCAAAAATTACAGCAATAACAGCTCATTTAACAAGCTTTATTTTGATAACTAACCAATTGGGATAAGGTAGATAATTCTGCTATTATAGGCCTAATGTACACGAAGGAATTACTCAGTAATTAGTGAATTTAAAATATAAAACATTTTGCTTTTTGTCTTCTAATAATATTTAATTATAACAGTATAATAAAAAAAAAAGAATTAAATATTTACAGTATATTTTCCTGGGGTCCTCTAGAAATGTTAACTTTACATTTCCACGATGCTTTATTTCCCAATCGGAACACTGTACAAGTTGTTTTTCCTTTACAATAGTCATCCTACAGTGTAGCTGAACAACAAAATTATGAGGGCAATATTTTTAAAGATTTGTGCTCACCATTCTCATTTTTATAATGGGATGTTTACATGCTGATTTTCTAATTTTGACCAAACTAATTATTGTAACATTAAAAATGACTCTTTAAAAAATCCTCTTAATTTTACATTTGTAATTAATCTAATATTTATAAATAAGATTTCCTTAGCAAAGGATAAAAACAACGATTTGTTCAGAAGTAGTTGTTGGTGAAACACTTTTCTTTGGAATACTTCCTGTAAGTGAAATGGTCATATGAGAAATCAACAATATACTTTTTTAATTAAAAAAAATTAATTTAATAAAGATAAGAAATTTTCCGAGAAAATGGTCAGTAATAATAAGTTTGTTAGAATTAAATTGCATGCCAACGAACATTAACATTACCTAACGACCAAATTACACATTATTAGGCTGTATAGAAATACTAAAACACAATTTTACAACAACAAAAAAAACATTCCTCTATCCCTAGTGACCAGACCAAATCCCAAGAAATTTCATATCAAAAATCCCATAAAAGCTGCCAAAATGTGTTCAGAAAGTTTCGATGCTGCAATAAAGTTTGGTCCGATTAGTACAAAAATATCACATAAGAATAGTAATTCTAATTTATGGAAACAAAATATTAAAAAAAAAAAACGAATTTTGAATAAGTATTCTATAAATTGATAAGAATAAAATGATTTAAACAGTATAGAAATCTTGAAAGATACTTTCACAAAAACAGTCATTTCTATTTCAATAGTGACCAGACTACATCGAAGGTAAGTTCAACTCGTCACCCATAAAAGCAAAAAAAAAGTAAATTTTGTTCAAAAATCAGTATACGATTTCGTTTGAATAACACAAAAATGAGCTATTACTAATAGAGAATATGGAGTACTTCTAATTTATATAATATCGAATCAGTTTTTAAATCGAATTTTGAACAAGTATTCTATTCTTTAATGAAGATAAACTAAATAAATTTCGACAAAATAAAAATACGAAAATATAATTTAAAAAAAAACACTATTCCCATTCCCCTAGTGACCAGACTAAATCACAGGAAAGTTCAGCCCATTATCAAACATCCAATAAAAGCTGAGCTATATTCGACCATCCCCATAAAAATGAGCTATTAGGAATAGAGAGCACTTCTAATTTATACAATAATTTTTTTAACAAAATTTTGAAAACGTATTCTATATTTTAATGAAAGTGAAACCAAAATAAAATACAAAAATATAATTTACAAAAAACACAATTTTCATTTCCCTAGTGACCAGACCAAATCACAAGAAAGTTCAGCCCATTATGAAAAACTTCCCATAAAAGCTGTCAGAATGTGTCCAGAAAGTGTCGATGCCGCAATCCGAATAATCCGAAATTTTTTTAATAAGTATTCTATAAATTGATAAGAATAAAATAATTTAGACAGAATAGAAATACTGGAATATACCTTTCACAAAAACAACCATTTCTATTTCTGTGACTGCACTGATTCGAAGGAAATTTCAACCGTTAGCCATAAAAGCAATAAAAGTCAATTTTGTTCAGAAATCAGTATACGATTTCGACTGAATAAAACAAAAAAAAAAGCTATTACTGATATAGAGTACTTCTAATTTATATAATAGAGAGTCATTTTTTAAATCGAATTTTGAACAAGTATTCTATTCTTTAATGAAGATAAAACTAAATAAATGTAGACAAAATAAAAATACGAAAATATAATTTACAAGAAACACCATTCCCATTTCCCTAGTGACCAGACCAAATCACAAGAAAGTTCAGCCCATTATCAAACATCCCATAAAAGCTGCCAGAATGTGTCCAGAAAGTGTCGATGCCGCAATACCGTTTGGTCCGAATAATCCGAATAATTTTGAATAAGTATTCTATTAATTGATAAAATAATTTAGACAGAATAGAAATACTGAAATATACTTTCACAAAAACAACCATTTCTACTTCAATAGTGACTGCACTAAATCGAAAGAAATTTCAACCCGTTACCCATAAAAGCAAACAAAGTTCATTTTGTTCAGAAAATCAGAATATGGTTTCGTCTGAACAACACAAAAATGAGCTATTGGGAATAGATAGTACTTCTAATTCATATAATATAGAAACATTTTTTTATCGAATTTTAAACAAGTATTCTATACTATAATGAAAATGAAACTAAAATAATTTAGATAGCTAAAAATACGAAAATATAATTTACAAAAAACACCATTCCCATTTCCCTAGTGATCACACCAAATCTCAAGAAAGTCCAGCCCTTTATCAAGCATCTTATATTCGATTATCCCATAGCTATTAGAAACATAGAGCACTTCTAGTTTATATAACATAGAATAATTTTTCTAAAATTGAATTTTGAACAAGTATTCAATACTTTAATGAAAATGTAACTAAAACAAAATACAAAACTATAATTTACAAAAAACACCATTTTCATTTCCCTAGTGACCAGACCAAATCTCAAGAAAGTTCGGCCCATTATCAAACATCCCATAAAAGCTGGACAGAATGTGTCCAGAAAGTGTCGATGCCGCAATACCGTTTGGTCCGAATAATCCCTGGGCAATGTCCGGCAGTCGAAATGAGGGGGCTGTGCAATTTCCCGCAGGCGGTGCTTGGGAATCCGGGAATAGGGCTGTTTGTCCGGACCCACATTAAAGAGCAACAGGCGAAAGATCCGGCCGCTTAGAGGGAGCGTCACTGAAGATAGAATTGCAACTTGTAGATTGAAACCAGAGGAAAGTATCATGGAATGTTTCACCATATTTCAGTATTCTGTTGAACCACTTTCAATTTTTGAAGCAAAAACCTAGGAGATGGTTCAGCCAAACCAAAATTATGGTGAAACTTCTCCCGATTTAGCCGTTGTAATTACGAAGAAGCATAATTTTGGCGAACCAAGAGCTAAAATTTTAACAGTGCAAAACGTCGAACCCATTAATCAACATTCCTTAAAAGCAACAAAAAATATTCAGTTTTGTTCATAAAAAGAATGTTTAACCATATTTCAGTATTCCGTTGAACCACTTTCAATTTTTGAAGCAAAATCCTGAGATATGGTTCAACCAAACCGAAAATAGGGTGAAACTTCTCCCTATTTAGCCGTTGTGATTACGAAGAAGCATAATTTTTGGTGAACCAAGCGCTAAAATTTTAACAGTGAAAAATGTCGAACCCATTACTCAACCTAACATAAAAGCAACAACAAAAATATTATATTTTGTTCAGAAACTCTCAATATTGTTTCGTCAGAATAACAAAAAAGTATCATATTAGAAAAGTGATTCTAATTTCTATTATACAAGAGCAAAATATGCTTAAAAAATCAACTTTTGATAAAAAAAAATTCTTTATATCAATGAGAGGGCTAGGCAATTTCCCGCAGTAGCTTGTAGATTGAAATCAGAGGGTAATATCATGGCCTACTCAAAATACGAGAAGAGTATGCGAAATGAAATAAAGATTAAAAGTAATTAAATGAAGAATTAGTAAATTTCCATTTATTTTTAGTCATCACAATCTTCAAATAAAGAAAGCTACAATTGCATATCTTCTTACAACAAATGCCAGTAAACTACGTTACCAGTCTTGTCTCTGAAATGTCTTAATCAAACTATACCAGACAGTATTTTTTTTTAGGTTTTGTAGATAGTTCAATGCTTAACATCAACATAGAGCTCAGATTCATCGTAATCTGGGCGTCAAAATTGATAGCGAGAGTCGCCTAGATGAAAATGCCGCCCCATAATAAAATGGCTTTTAGTTCTGGGGAATATGTCGAGTCTGCAAAAGGCTTGACCACCATGATGCAGCCCCATCGGAGAAGAAGAATATAGTAGTTCAATGCACAAATATCAATCCCTCGAAATTTCATTCAATTTCGATCAACCCCCGAAACCCAAGACATCCCCGAAGACCAAGTCAGGAAAAAAAATCCAAATGTCCTTCACCCAGACAACTCAAACTGAAGCCGAAGCCCCCGGATCTTTTTACGAGGCTCTCTTCTTGCTTTATCGTAAACTTTGATTTATTGGCGGTAATAAAAGCGCATTGCTTAGCGATAGGAGCTTCGGGATTTTTTTCCAGCCTTCTCAGATTTAATAAATGGTTATGATTCCTCAGGTTAATACGATACCGCGGCGACTCATAAAAACAGAGATTTGTTAGCTGCCGAAAGCACCCCCTCAAACATCGATAGTGTAGCCCCCCAACCCCAAATACATAGAGATAATTTTTTATGACAGGGATGCTGGTGAGATATTGCAAACGACGCTGAAGGAATATCCGTTTTTTTTATTTATTTAATGCCGGAAGTAGAGTTGAATTTGATTATAACGAGCGAAGTGTAAACTTTCGAAAGGTTTCAAATTTATGTCTTGTATAAGATTTAAAGGAAATCAGACATCACCAATTTTAATAAATTCGTTTTTTTTTTTGTTGAATTGCCACTAGCTGAGGATTTTTGCTAAATAAAGGATAGTTTACCCAGTGCCTGTAGTTTAACGGTGTTTTTGAACTATGTTTTTTTAACACATCATAAATAAATAAAAGGGACTTATTGTTTTTTATGGATATTCATATGGATATTGTTTTTGTTTCAAGATAAATTGATTACAAGTTAGGAGACTTGTTAGCTGCCGCAAGCAGCCCTTAAACATCCATACTGTAGCCCCCAACCTCAAACAGATAGAGATAATTTTAATGACATTGATGCCGGAACCTAATAAGACCAAACAAGCTTCTCACTCAGAACATTAATTCAATAAATCACATCATTTTATTCGTTAAAAAGTGTTGATTAAAATCAAAAAATGACTGCGCAGTTGTTGCTGTACCTGGTAATCTGAATTTGCACAAGATGCTAGTAATTTCTTTAACAGGGAAGAAAAATGCGTTATAATTATAGTTTTAAAGAGAGTCAGAAATAGCCAATTAGTAAGTCAATTTAGTAAGTCTATGCAAAATCCATTGTAGAATAGCGCCAGATATCTCACCGAGAGCTTTTGTTTAGGCTTACTAAAGAGCTGTCAATTGCTTCATTTGTCGAACCGGCTTTTGTATAGGTGTTTGTCCAGCAGCATCTTCAAATTATTCTTAACTCCATGGATATTGCAAACGGCGCTGAAGGAATATCCGTTTTTTTATTTATTTCGTGCCGGAAGTAGTGTTGAATTTGATTATAACGAGCGAAGTGTAAACTTTCGGAAGGCTTCAAATTTATGTCTTGTATAAGATTTGAAGGAATCAGACATCGTCTATTTTAATCTATTCATTTTTTTGTTAAATTGCCATTAGCTAAGGTATTTCGTAGAGAGGATAATTGATAAATAAATGACATTTAGCTGTTTCATATTACATTGTATAAAGTTTTTGATTAAAAAAATTTATAAATTTTAACAACCAACTCATATTTCAAAACCCTTGTGTTCCAAAGCATTAGACATAGAAATTTTTCAAAATGAGAGAACAGAATCAATCATTTTAGTTAAAAACTGAACATTTTAATGATACAGAATATTTTATAAACATCGAGCAACAAAATAGTTTGAGCATCAAACAAGTATCAAACCTGTAACACAGAGTAAAACATTATTGCTGAACCTTCTACATTTATGTCTGCCAACTAAATTATTTTTAATATTTAATCAGACTTACGACTAACTTAATACATTAGCCAACAAATACATCGATACCAATATCTCCAAAGATAAAAGATAAATACTCCATTCTATATTCCCATAGCTCGGAAAACACATCAAAATTTTATGTCTCACTTTTAGTGCGTATCCAATTACTTTAATTATCCACCAAAGAAATTTCGCTGGTCCCATCCGATGCTTTTGGTTTAAAAGCCTCTACTATAGAATATCCCTGAGGACGCTAGAGCGCCTACAGGCCGACCCCCGTAAAATCGTCTGCATTGGCGCGCAATTATGCAAATCGTTTGCTGCCAGAGGGGAAGGGGAGTGGCAAGAATGACAAAGAAAAAAAGTTGGAATGTCTTTATTAGTAATGAAGTGGTGATTGGGTGTCTTTGTTTTGGAAATTTAGGAGGTGCTAGGGAAATAATCAATTGGTATTCTTTGTCAGTTCTTTGATAAGGAACTGCTGAGATTCGGTTTGGTAGGTAGGTAAGTTAAACATTTCCGCCTGGCTATTTCCCGCTAAACGAGTTTAAAATGCTTTAATATCTCAGCAAATAATGCAAAATGAGTAGTTCTTTTTTTATACATGGTGTAATTTGAAGGTGCTAAACATTTCCATGTAAAAAAATGGATGTTGCATATGGAATTTTCAAAGTTGATATTCATTTTAATATGTAGACCACCCCTTATGCAATTTTTGTTGCCAGTTCTTAATTTCTTACGCTATTTTCGGAAAATTCTTCCACAAAATTCCTTGATCAATAGCAGCCGAGAAACGAAGGGTTAATCGTATTTTTTCCAGCAGGTGTACGTAGGTAAAGTTAGTTCATCATTTCCACCTGGCTATTATCCGCCTAAATTAAATACCGACAATTACTCCTCGCAATTTAATACCCTTAGCAAGAGTCAAGATTGATAAAAGAGAGGGCAACCAACGCAACTTCGAGCCGAATTCGTAAATGCCGTCGGGACTTTCGACTTCATGGTTTACACCCTTTCAGTCTCAGTGATGCCATTTGGAATCATCACTTTCAATATTTTTTTTTCAAATGTTTATGGCCCGTTAGGACATCCAAACACACATCATTCGATTCTTCATACTTTGTTCTATTAGAAAATATTTTACATTAATCTCAATAGAAGTCAGAACTACTATTTTTTTTATGTAGAAAATAGCTAACAAGCGTTTCACCTGATTTCTGAAAAGTTCACTTCAGTTCCACATATTTAAAACACGATTTTAACTATTTCGGTTAAAATAATTACTAATTTTTTTTTTATAATAATATGGCCAGATACCTTAAAGTATATAACTCGAAGTGTTTTTAGGTAATATATATTTTTTTATTTTGTTGTTTTACACAGTTAAAAAATGTTGGCATTATTTCAAAAACCATGTAAAAAATTAAGATATTTTTTTCTTCTTATGGAACTCTTATTTTTGACCTAAAATAAGCTTATTTTGTGAAAATCAGATGTTTCTGTAGTGTAGTAAACTTTTAGGACTGAAAGGGTTAAGAAGCACGTCTGTCGCAGGGTATTGAAGAACAGCCGTATTTTTTAAGGGTTTTTTCTAGCACAAATACGTTTATTATATATTTGTTCGATGAACCAAGAACCTTAACGGTGAGAAACTGATTGATTATTGTCTTCTGTCACAGGGGCCCGATATTAGGTTTGTTAGGTTTGCATGATTGTGTATGATAACAGCTGCCTATTTCGTAGAGGATTTTTGACTTAGCCGCGTATTCCTCGTTAATTTGAATAAATTTTAAGTGTGTTGAGATTCCTGTTGTTTTTTAGTAATTCTTTAGGGTTTTAATTCAACAATTTGCTCTTCTAATTTCAAAAACCATGTCTCTCATGTGATGAGGTTCACACAAGAGGTAGTAATGGAACCAACCTGAATACGTATCAACCATAGGTAGCACGTACAAAGACATTACATAGGTAGTGCAGATATAAGGTAGTACATAACAAAGACTCAATGTACACAATGATAAAAAATATATAATTAAGTATTTGCCCAGTTTTTAACTAAAATTGAATTCAAATATATTGATACAGACTATAATATTCTAACCACGTAGCTACCGACGCAACACATTTTAAATCGAATTGTTTTCCGTGAGCAAGCAAAAGATTTCCAGGTATTAAATAAAAAAAGAATGAGTACTTGAATAAATAATAAGTATAATAAGAAAGAGTAATCAATAATAAGTAAAGTAACAAATAATAAGTGCCAGAACGAATACGAAAAAAGAACAAAATACAGGGGTAAATACAGTGGTATTGCAAAGAGTAAATATTAGAACAAAAGCAAAGGTATAACAGCAAAGAGAATTTTTTTTTATTATTACTGAGTAAATACATGAGCAAGCGATAAGTATAGGAACAAAATGTGAGTATAAGAAAAATTAAATAGTTGCTAATATATATGATAAATAAATACGAAATCAAAGAGTAAGTGTTTTTTTGAAATGAACAAAAATATCTTTCCCATTAGGAATTATTCCTAGGTGAAAATATGATGACGCTGGGTCGCTGTTTAATAAATAATGTTGATTTTATATTAAGAGTTGCTCAAGGCGATGCGTTGAAGTTTGTCGAATTTTTAAAAAAAAAAAATCGTAGGTCCTCGTTGATTAAGATTTTGCAGCTCACAAGAAAAAAATTGTTATTTCGTAGGTACTTTATTTACAGCCTATTTAAAACTTTAAAATATATTAGTGTGTTGGTGGTCATAACTTAGTTCAGACAAAATGTAAATAATATATTTGAAATCAATGAAACGGCAAGGTGGAAATCACATACAACCTAAAAACGACGAAACTCAAGTTTGAAACACACACAAAAGCAGTATTAATTTCTGAAAGCACAAGTTTACTCAAGAATAAAATAAACATGTTTTTTTAGCATGTACAAAGCCACGTTTCAAAAATGAGTTGAAATTAAACATATGTGTTCGTTTTTAAAGTATGTCTTTGTTTCAAAGTTTAGCATTGTCTTCGTTTAAAAATTGAGTGCTTGTGGATTTGTTCTCGATTTTCCAGTACATATACGATTCATGAGATAACTGGTAGTAGACGGGATATGAACCACCACATTCCAGAGAAAATTCTATCTCGATCCCAATGCAATACCCATTCCGCCATTCCATTCTACCCTGGAGGATTTTTTGACATAAAACGAATTAAAAATAATTTTGTTTAAAACTGAGTATTTTTAGTATTTCAGAATTGAAAGAATTGCTTCATTGAATATTTGAAACAAAATGTTTTATTTCAAAATGAAAACGTGGATTTTCCCAGATTTGAAAGTAAAAATTTTCTTAGTGTATTAGATGTAATTGTTTTAATTGTATAAAAATGTAGCTTTTCTGACGGATTTGAAAGCAGTTCCATCGTCAGTACCTAGTGAACTATGATTTTTAAAAAAAACATGTTTATATAAATAGAGCAGAAGATTTTATGAAATAAATGTTTTCTAAAACACTTATATCTAATAATAAACTATAAATAAGAGTTTTTATCTTTCAATTATTAACTACTCTTCCTGTATTCTGTTACTTACTTCGTCAAAACCTTTTTATTATCTTTAAATTTTGTCCTTATTAAAGGAAATCATCAATTGAAGAGCTTAGTGGAAGAACGTGCTAAGTGACAATTTTGAACAAATCGAGATTTTTTAGTCAATGAACATATTTCTAACTTCTTAAGCGATTACAAATATCCCCTTTTAAACAAATTCAGGTTTATTTTTTTTTACGGTTTGCATGTACTGGGGGGTTTTCAATACATCTGAATGCAAACTGAAATCTTAAAAGCTCATTTTCTCGTTTTCACCTTTTTGTCACTTAGCACGTTCTTCCATTAAGCTCTTCAATTGTTATACGTATGGAGGTTTGGGGACAAAATATCGCGGCCGAAATATCGCGGGCCAAAATATCGCGGCCAAAATATCGCCGGTCGAAATATCGTGCGCCCAAAATATCGCGGGCCCAAAATATCGCGGGCCAAAATATCGCGTGCCCATAATATCGCGTGGCCAAAATATCGCGTGCCCAAAATATCGCGTAAAGTAAATATGGAGTGTATTTAATGGATTTTTAGGTGTTTGGCAGTGGGAAGGGGTTCGATGGTAAAATGATATTGCACTACTTACTTATTCAATAATTTGTGGTGAAGTTCTGCTTTACGTAATGGATCCTGAATTTTTATTAAAATGTATTTTAAGACATGTATTTTTATCCCTTATTAATTATGACAATGTAATCACGAGTTAAGTTCAATGGGTTAAGGTTTTTTATTTGAACTTGATTTTTATTAATATAGTTTAATTTTATTAATTGTAGTTTAAAAAGTGTCTGAATTTTAAAATTTAGTAATTCTATAACGAAAATGTAGGTGATGTTTGATGCGTTATCTTTCTGTACTGCTCTTTAAAAAGAGACTCGTTTTTAATAGGAGGATTCGTTTAGGGTTATTTCGAATATGATTTTGGGAATGAAAGGAAGTTGAAATAGTACAAACATTATTTTTCTTTTAAATCTATATTAATTTTTTAAGTGCATTCATATAAAATTATGTAGCAACTGAATAATTTGCTTACTTTTGTGAACACCTACAGAACAAACAATAAGTTGCTTAATCAATTGCAGCCGAACTCGTTTATAGCGAGTCCAGATTTTACGAGTACCCGGATTTATCAAGGAAAGCAAGATTATTAGGTTGGTAAAGGGGCCCGGATGGCCGAGTGGTTAGCATCGCAGGCCAGCAGTCTGCGTGCTGTAACGGGTGCGGGTTCGATTCGCACCTCCGTCCTGGGTGTACTTCCTTTCTCTATGACCGTAAAAACTCTTTCTGTGTCTGTCTTACTTGACGAAGGCTTAATAAGCGGCTTTCTGATCAAGCACACAAGCCGGAATATATATGTTCCCTACTCATAGGTTGGTTCAATGTTAAGTCAGTGGAAGGGAAATTGACTGATACGAGCAAACCTCGGATTTAACGAGGAATGAATAAGAAGATTGGTTAAATATGCTGTTCAACAGCTTATTTGTAGAAGCAGTGTGAGGAAAGGGTTCTTCATTGTCATACTGATTAGATAGATGGTTCGAGGTTCATTCTTCGACTTTAAATTCATAGATAAAGTTTGCTAAATTTTATTGGTTGATGTCTAAAGCGGAAAGTTATAACTTTTGAAAAGAAGGTTAGATATTTAAGCTAGTTTGAAGATGGAGCTAAAAATATAGATATTTGCCAAAGTATGGATTGTCGTCTAACACTGGTTCAAAGCTGTTAAAGAACAAACCCATGTTGAAGAAAGCATCCAATTACAATAAAACTGACCGTAAAAGTAAGAAGACCGTAAGAATATTTATTTCTTTTTTAAGATATGTACTCGTTCTTTTACAAGCACTTGGATTTAACTTACTCGGAGTTATTAATATTGCGGTCCCTTCGTGCTCGTTATAAATGAGTTTAACTGTATTTTGTTTTTAATATAATTAATATAAAAATAGTTTCATAGTTAGGAGCAGGGATTATTCTTCCATAAGGCCTGGTCTTAGTGCCCCCAAATTTTAGTGGCACCTAAATTTCAATTTCTATTATGCTAAATACCGAAAAAGCCCAAAATATCAGTAAGTAAAAAGAATCTGATACTCCACTCTGTTTTTTGTTCGACTTTGACTAAGAAATTGACCTAACGTGATAGTTTTGATCAATGTTTATGAGGAAGCTAATAAAATTGTAGCAAATATCTGATACATAGGTCAAAGAGCACCATCATTTCTGGAAATCACAAATAAAAAAGTAAAGGGGCCCCCAAAATAGGTGGAGTTGGTTTTCTAGGTCAGGCCCTGGTTAAGACTATTATACACTGTTAAAAAAAATAATTCAATGTTGATTTAAATTGTACAAGGTTGATTTAAAGGTGTGATTTAAACTGTTCTACATAAATCGGCCAGTCTGTGTTCTGCTAATATCTTACACTTATTTTGCTTATTTAGATAAATTTATTCAGAAAGATTACCCCTCTCTTGGTAAACATTTTATGCTGTATCATTATGCCAGGGATTGGAGCAACACGTTACTTATGACACTTTTTTTTAAGTAACGTCGGGTAACGCAGTTATATTTTTCAAAAAGTATCAGTAACTTAATTACTTTTAGCGGTAACGAAAAATTTGTTACATTTTCCGTTACTTTCCGAATAATGCCTGATGCTTATTTTGAAATTACACTATTAAGAAGGGAACATTTCGCTTTCCCGAAATACGAGCTTTTCTTGGGAGGCAAAATAGTAAGGCATATAATAGAATGGTCTACTTTTCTGCTAAATGCGTGATGGCGGCTTTCAGACAGAATTGTCAAAGTACGAATGTTTCCCCCCGTCTGTTTACTTTTCTAAGTATCACATTATAAGCTCCGCAATTACATGTATCTACGAAAAAGAGGGGTTTGCAAATAAATCATGCTAACTGCCAAGCAAGTTGGATCCCTCAGTCCAAACCCTTTTGTGTTTTGACTGAATGGGTTCTACAACAATGACCAACAACGTCCTTCTCCTCGAAGTGGTGGAAAAGGGGGAAGGGGGAGACAGTTTTCACTTTCATTCTTGAGTACTTAAAAGAGCCTCAATTTAGAAGTAGAGGACCAAAGTTACTTAAATATTCCATTATTCTGCGATTATTAATATCTCGAAAAGTTCGCTTTTCTGAAATAAAAGTAAAGCGGAATATTAAGACATATTTCGTTTAAATTTTTTCTTAATAATAATGATTTTTTGATTAAATTATTTTCTTAAATTTGAACCACCTAGAATGTACACCACCCGGGAGGAAATGAGGGTATGAAACTAAGTTCTCTAAATTACCAGATATTTAAGCATATGTTGGGAAAAAATTAAAAATATCTATATATATATATGAAACCTAAACAGTTCAAATGTATATTATATGCAAACAAATTATATAAAAATTAGTTAAAAAGTAGGTTTTTAATTAGGTAATTTTAAAAATGCTTGATTTTACACTCATTTCCCCCAACTCCCCCTATTATTTCAGCATTTTGTTTGCGTATGCTTCGTTAATCGTGGTTTTCTTTGGAAAATGTTAGAATGGCGAAATTTTTATTTTTCTTATAACGTGAAATTTCAAAAAGTAAGTGTGAATCGTTACTTTTCGTTTTAAGCAAATGTAACGCGTTGCTTTTCATATTAAGTTAATGTAACCGTAACAGAGTTTTTTTATTAAGTAACTGTAACTATAACATAGTTACTTTCTAAAAGTAACTTTCCAATTCCAATTATGCTTATATTTTCGCACATTATATCATCAGGGTGTTTTTTTTCGTCAGAAGGTTACGACACAAATTCGTTTGTTCACTAGATACGTCGGCAAAGGTGATGATCAAAAGAATAAGGCAGTCCTTTCTCTGTTTTGATTTTCATTGATATTAGACTACAGCGTAAAATCCTTTCTTCTGCTGAAAATTAACATTTACAAAAAAAAAAAAAAATCCCCGATAGATTATGCCTTTTGCTTTAGGGTAGTGATAGAGAGGTATTCATTAAAGCACAGGGCGAACTTTGAGGTCTAGATAACAAGTGAAAATTTCGAGTAATGATCAACAAATTTTGACAAGTAAATGAAGAATGATATTTTTTTTTAAAGAAAGAAATAAACTTTATTTTTTGAAGCAGAATACATAGGTTGTCAAGGGGCCCTCATGCCCTTCCAGACAACACTTAAAATTATGCAATTAAAATCATCAATTAAAATTAAAACAAGATCAAATTATATCCAAACAAAAGGGGAACATATACAAGGGGTAATATACATAAAAGGGGTAAATATACAAGATTTTTTTTAAAAAAAAATCTTGTATATTTACATCAGATGTTAGAGATTCATGGCACAGATATATATTGAAATAGCATCTGTAAAAATTTTCAGATAAATTAATGTAAAACTTTTTATGCTATAAGAGTTAGCGTAAACCCATTTTTTTAGTTGAAAAACACCGTTTAAAATAAATCAATTATATTTAAATACAAAAAATTGCCCAAAAAGCATTGTTCATTATATTTGAAATCACTATGCCAAATTTGGAAAAGATTAAAGTAATAGTAAAATTTTTAGAATTTCGGGTACTCGCCTACCTAAAGTCATTTTGTTGGTACCATTTTTTAACTTTTATTAGATCAGAGTTTATAATTTCCTTTAATAAGTTGTAGTAATATATGATTAATTTTCCAAAAAATGATAGATTACCAAAATCATTTATAAAAATTATTAACAGCATAGGGCCCAAAATTGAGCGCTGATTGAACTCATTTAACTAATTTTATTTTAAGTCATTGCAACATGCCACAAACACGCTTAGAGAAGCTAGATGAAACACGAGTTGTTCTAAGGAATGTCAAACTGTTGTTTTACCAGTGTTTATGATCCGCCCACAAACCCAAAAACTACCCGGCAAGTTTTATTGAAAAAAAACCTTAATAAACAAACAAACAATAAAACCCAGGCTCAAGTGTTTTTTTGGGGGGTCAAAAGTATTAATAATTTATAACTTTTTTGGGATTTTTATAAGAAAAATATTTTTTTGACCCTTTAACCAATGACAGTTATTGCGAACTTTATAAGGGAAGAGTGTAGGCTTTTTAGCCCATTACCCCGCTCACCAGAAGAGACAGTCACAAGAGACACACAAAGAAGTACACATAGACAAATAACAACATTTATTGACAAACATAAACATCCACGCCTTAACCGGGATTCGAACCCTTGCCCAGCAGCTCCAAAGGCTAGCACTCTAACCATTGCGCCGACGAGCAGGCTATTAACCCTTTCGGTCCCAATCAAAATTTTTCATCATTATTTTAGATTTTTTTTCTGATCGTAAATAGCCATTTATGATATCAAAAAGCCGTAACCCCAAAAGCACATCATAATTTCTTTAAACCTTTTTTCTATTGGAAATATTTTTTATTAACCCCAATAAATGTCATCCCTATTATTTTTTATAAATTATGATCAGAAACATGATGATGCCAAATGGTATGTATATCACACATTTTTAAAGAAAAGTCTTCCTTTTAGCTAAAATACAAATAAAACAAACTTTGACTCCATCAATGATACAATAGAGCACGAACTCGACTTGCACGCGTAAACAAACCTTTTATAAAGGAAGCCGGCTTTAACAAATATGTCTATGTGTAGAAGATGGTAGTTAACCTATAATTATGTTTAGCCTCTACGGGATTTCGAAAACTCAACACAAAGAAGCAGACACCTGTTCAGAGTCTCGGAGTTTTGAGTAAAAAGGGGGGGGGGGGGTTAAAGAAAAGTTCCTTTGTCGAAACGACAGAGGGGTTGACCCTTTGAGCCCCCCCCACCCGGTTCCATATACCTGTGTGTTTGCGTTTTTCTTGCATAAACCGTTTTGCTTAGATTTAAGTAGTGACCAGTTGCTGTCGTTAGTGATGATAAAAAAAATATTTATAGAACAATAAGAATTACTTGTACTTGCTACTTAAACCATTGGCGATTTTTGAAATAAATTTAACGGAGAGTTATTTGACAGTAGTAATTGATACACTATTGAAACTCTTAAACACCTTTCGAAGAACTCCTAAAACCGCGTAAACTTTAATGATGAGTTTTTGAAAGAAAATTTATGTTTTACTAAATGGTCTAAATGAGTTCAAAACGTATAGAAATATATTAATTACCCAACTTGAAAAGTTTCCATATATAATGATATGAATATGTAAAAATAATATAAAGGAATCGAATATGTTTAATTTGTAAAAAATAATAAAATTGAATCAATGCATTGAACATCACTTAAGTAGTGATAAATTTTCTTACAACCAGATTCAACTATTGATAACTATTTTGTCCAATCTGAAATAATAAACTATTTATAATATAATACTAATTTAAATGCTCAGAAACAACCTTGAAATTCATTCAAAAATATACTTAGACAATCTTAATTATTTGAAAAAAAATTAACCAGCACGAATAAGCCGCACATCGGACAACGCTTGTGATTTTTATAAAGAAATCGCGAATTTACAAAATAAGATACATTTTAATAATATCTTTTAACCCAAATGAACAAATATTAAAATTAGTTTTGATTAAGAAAATTTTTAAACTAATTGTTTCAACCTTAATTATATATCCACCAATAATAAATACTCCCAAACAGACCACACATATCGTATCAAACAAACCATACGTAACTTATCGTACAGCATATATAATATTATATACGAACTTTGTACAAAGCACTATACAAATTTACCATCTCATACCTATCTTGAAAATCACCCACGAATCCACTTACTTTAGTCGACGCCATATTTTGGCCAAATTTAATAGGATTTATAAAAATCAAGTTCAAATATAAAACCTTGGCCCATTAAACCTACCTCGTGACTAAATGTTCATAACAAAAAAATGCATAAAAATGCATGACTTAAAATACATTTTTACAAAAATCCAGGCTCTAATAGGTTATGACAGTGATTGCGCCCTCTAGAAGGGAGGGTGTAGGCTTTACAGCCCATTACCCAGCTCGCCAGAAGAGACAGTCACAAGAGGCACACAAAGAAGGACGACACAAACACATGACAAATAACAACAATTATTGACAAGCAGAAACATCCATGCCGCTACCGGGATTCGAACCCGAGCCCAGCAGCTTCATGGGCTAGTACACTAACCACTACGCCGGCGGGCCGGCAAGGCTCTAATAGGTAAAACCGAACTTCATCACAATTTAATAGATATGTAATACCATTTTACCATCGAGCTAAAAATCAAGTTCAAATATAAAACTTAACCCATTAAACCCCCCTCGTGACTAAATGGTCATAACAAAAAAATGCATAAAAATGAATGACTTAAAATACATTTTTATAAAAATCCAGGCTCGAATAGGTAAAACCGGACTTCATCACAATTTACTAGATAAGTAATACCATTTTACCATCGAACTCCATTATATCTATTATAAAAATCAAGTTCAAATATAAAACCTTAACCCATTAAACCTACCTCATGACTAAATGTTCATAACAAAAAAAAATGCATGACCTAAAATACATTTTTATAAAAATCCATGTTCTAATTGGTAAAACCGAACTTCATCACAATGTACTAGATAAGTAATACCATTTTACCATCGAACTCCCTCTCACTGCCAAACACCATAAAATCCACTAAATCCACTCCATTTTTACTTCACGGCGATATTTTGTCCACGCGATATTATGGGCACGCGATATTTTGGCCCACGATATTTCGGCCCGCGATATTTTGGGCCAGCGATATTTTGGGCGCACGATATTTCGGCCGGCGATATTTCGGCCGCGATATTTTGGCCCGCGATATTTCGGCCGCGATATTTTGTCCCATTACCACGTATGGATTACAACCATAAGAATATGGGTTAAAACTATGACAGTAGGGTAAAACAATTGTATATTTTCTAGTTAAACTACCTCAGCAATCATTTTTTTTTTTAAATAGCACGCGTAACCAAATAAAAATAAGAGTAATCTAATACCATCATTACATAAAAAAAAAAATGCTGGTATTATTACCTCTTCTTTTTCTATTGAGGCAGAGTTAATCACCAACCGTGTAAAAGATATTCTATTGCTCAGAGGCGTCCTTTTCCTAGTCTTATGTCCATGATATTAATTACTTCCCCGATATTTTTTTTTTGCTTCAAAGGGTTTATATATCAAACAATCTTGCCGGTCCTTTATTACAAGAACCGGTTGGAATCGTCAAAAACAAAACATGGGGCTCAGCACAATATTTCTGTTGTATCAGGAAACTGTTTTCCTATAAAATAAGTCATTTTGACACAATTGTTACCATATAGCACTCTATTCAAAAACCTAAACACAATTTCTTTGTAGTACTGCGCCTCTAAAGAATTTCAGGATATGTAAAGCATATTCTTCTACAACTGTTTTCTTGTTTGTCTTTATTACTTATTCTAAATGTAGTACAGCCACGTTTAAAGAATAAAATGTAGTAAAACCACTTTTAAAGGTCAAAAACAAAACTAGAATGAAGGTTCAAAACATTGATATCAGTCATTCTTAGTTTTGATGGACAGTAATAGCCGCCTACGCGGCTCGTCTGAATCCCATAGGTACCGGGTTCAAATCCCGGTTGGTAAGCGCGGATGTTTGTCTTGTCAATAAAATGTTATTGTCTATATGTTTGCCTTCGTCTTTATTTGTGTAAAAATAAGTCCAACCTCTTTGGAGGCTTTGTCAACCATCTTACATGGGATATCCAAGGGCGCGACAACAACAAAAGTATTAGCTGTACCAAAAAAAAGGTGGGAAAAAACACCGTCTCTTCCTTGAAGGCGCTACGTCATATGATACAGCTCTAGCAGTTTTTTCATAATTTCGTCACATACTACATTTATTTCCTGTCATGAACCGCTGCCTTGGCGTACGTCATATGTTACGGCTCAATTGATCAAAGCCAAGACATTATAATATCCCCGCCCCACCAATTTCAAGAAATTTCGTGAAACTCCGGTTTGCATGACAGCAAACTTTATGCGCGGAATACTTTCAAGATGATTCGTCTCAAATTGGTCAACATTATTAGAAATTGCATGCTTGATTCACACACAAAAATGGTTCCTAGCAGCTACAACAGCTGTATAGTGAAACGTTTCACTATTGTTTCGGGCTTGGGTTGACCTATTTCAGGTTTCGGAAATCAAATCCTGGTTTAACCGAATTTCAAAAATATGGAGAAACATTTCACCACGCAGAAGTTGCAGTTGTTTGGTAGTTTTTATAATTTTTTTTGTGAAACTTGGAACAAAAATTTAGCAGTCAGATACAATTCCTTTTAACCAACGAAACGCCCACGTACTTCAGTTCAATCATTAAGAGCCCGACTCCATCTGTTATCGATATAATGATTGTACAGATCATCGATAACGTGTCTCGAGAAGTAGTTTAATCGATAGAAAACTCGATTTAAAACAAACTTAAAAGGTATTAATAGTTAAAATGTCAATACGAGAAAAACAAATGTGGATGTCCCTGTCAGTTTTTGATTCCAAAATTGTTTAAAATGCATAAATTTTAAATGGAACTGAACATAAAATTCTATATTCTTGCTTACTGTAAAAATATCTTATATCAAATACTCGTTATTGCAACTTTTTTTTAGTATGAATTTCAAATATCCTGAAAATCTATCATATATATGTTTTGATCGCAAAATCATTTGAACTAGTACATTCATTGACCCCAGGTCAGTCATAGATAAAGGATTGCATTCAGAAAAAATCTTGTGTCGACTTCCAATACAAAAAGACTGTTAATCCCAGTTATTACAAGTTGAGTTGAAACAATACAAAAATGTATGGTAAATGTATGGTAATAATTTATGGTAAACTCTAAAATTATGTTTGAGGAGCATGTATTCTTCCAAAATGTAATTTCAGCATCTGCTCTTTAATATTTAGAAAAAATAGAGCGATAACACAGCTTTAAAAATACGTATTAAGTTTTTTTTAAAAAAAATTATGTTAGGTTTTTGACACATTTTAGAAAACAATATGTATGGCTAACTTAAAAATTGTGTTTAATAAGCATGTAGTTTGAGCATCTAAAAGCTATTTTAACACCAAATCAACAAATATTTTTCTTAAATTAACTTCGACTAACCAACCTAACCACAACTAACATCCATTTATTTCCCATAACCAAGAAGCTTCATCTTTCCATGGCATTCACTTTAATCATGCTGCCAATTCCAAATATATAAATATGAATTATTATCTTTATCGAACTTTCCACATTGACAGCGTGACTGTTCCCGAAGTATTTCTATTCTTCCCCCAAGTAATCCCTGGCGGAGGGAAACTCTGATTGTAATGAATCGCCTTTGGACAAGGCTTCTCGTTTATCCCCACTGATCGGGAAAAATGAGCTTCGTTCGACGTTTTCCCCTTCCCTTTTCCCCTATCCTCCGAGAGTCAATGCTTACAAGTGACAGAATGATTTACAGGTTTGCTTGGTCCCCTTTGTTCGTTCAATAGGTAATCACTGCAGTATATAGTGTAAGTTTTTTTTTTCTTTCTTTCACAAATAAAATGTCGACTAACTGTAAAACATTCGTGTATTGAGGAAACTAAATATTTTTTTTCGTTTATCTATATTCCTAGTGTATATACAATTTTTTGGCTATATTATATATCTATCTCTTTTGATCTAACTATATCTTTTTAAGATAAACCGGATAATTAAAAGGACCTACAGTTAAGTTATTTTAAAAACTTTTATTATTTGTTAATCAGTTACATACATTTTATTTAATTTAACAGTCACACATCTTTACAATTGAAAATATAGATATTTTTTAATGACTTTAAAAAAATCCCTCCTAAATACATAACCGTAATATTTTTTTCTTCTGTATGTAGTCTTCCCGAATTTCTTAAATAATTATTTTGAAATATCTTTTAATTCAAGTTCAATGCTAACTTTAATATATCATTTTATCTTGCACAGTACAAAAATAAAACATATTTCTGGTGTGTTTATTCTTATAAAGAAAATTACTGTCGAATATTTAAAATTAAAACGTTTACGATAATTAAAACGAAAGGTATGATTTTCCTTCTGCACTAACTTAATAACTTATAAATCTTAAATCCTGAACTTATTAGATAAACAAAATTTTAAAGCATAAACTCTCTTAAGGAATCTCGAATATAGATCATGTGAGATATTTTTGAAAATATGCTTCCAGCCGATCTATTTCCTCGTTTGTAGTTTCCAAGGAAAATTCTTGTCTGATTCAAAACTTATCCCACCATAGGAGGAAAAGAGAAACACTAAAGACCGGTTAAAATTAAGGAGGAACGGAGTGACCCGGTTTTGATATCCGAACCTCTTGCAAGTGAGCACATGACCCCAGCCTCGATAACCCATAGTCCACCAAAAGAATCCTTAAGGTGGAGATGACTTACTTCGGCTTTTCTACTATAATTACTATTATAATCTTTTTCTTTACATATAGCTTGGTCAAAACTAGTACAGTTCCATGATGTGTGACCCTGAGAAAGTCCAAAAATAGAAGTTGGAAGTTGTGACGTCCTTCCACGTCAAACCGAGGCAATGGAGTATGTGCTCGGGACGGGCTTGAGCACTTTCAAGACAATGGGGAACATTCATGTGACGTCACGTGGTTTTCTATGCATCAGCTCGGGAAGCACGTGCTAATGTTATCCTATGCAGCTATCGAAGCACGTGCTATTGTTTTCCTACTACTCAAACCTGTCTAACCGCTTTTTTTCATACAGTGATTTGGAATTGAAGCTCATGTGGAATGTCCCCCATTGGTGCAGTCAGTGAACATCTTGGTTCCGGCCCCAAACTTCAAACTCTTTGTGTGTCTCGTCCTGAATCTGGAGATAGCAGTTTGGTCTTGCCTGCACAGTTGCAATTTAGAAATCTCACCTGGTTTCTTAGCGCGATACCAAGAGTACTGAGAGGGACTCCAGTCTATTGCTGTCTTTTTGTAAATGGAGCCAATTCATGAATAAGTCAACAGATTGTCCCCTCCTAAGATCTGGTCACCGCCTGCCCTTGTAAGTCCGTCAGCCAGTTCATTCCAAACCGACATGAGAAGACTATTACAATCTAAATAGCTGGTAGTAACGTAGTAGTAATTCAGCGCTATGACTGGGTGGAGAAATAGTTTATCATATTTTCGATATTCGGTTGAGCCAGCTTTTAGGCATTGGAAAGAAAAAAACTGAGAAATGGTTCAACCATGTACCGAAATCAGGGTGAAACATTTCACCACACATTTACTGTAGCTGTTAAGAACCAGATTTTTGATGAAAATAATTGTCAAATTTTTATTAGTGCACTATAAAATATTTGGTTTTTTCACCTATATTAAGTATTTGCAACGTTTGTCTTTCATTCCCTCTCTTAGAGACAGCCTAGAAAAGGTCTAGTCTATCCGAATAAGTTTTCTCCATATTGGTATGTCGGATACTATGGATCGCTTGTATAGTTTACCAACTGTATCTATATCCTTCTAAAAGCTTTCAAGCCATACTAATTGTGCCACATAAATTTCAAGCTACCTCTTTTTTTCTAACTCCGTCTGGTTAACTTAGCATTATAGCTTTGACAGGTTATTGTCTAACATTTACCCTCTAATTCATACTGTTGCCATATGGCAACAAGTAACATAATCCACTTTATTCTATAAAAGTAGAGCTCTCTCTCGACAAATCTGAGTTTTTTCATCTATTACATTCCACTTCGAAGTTTTTGTTACTAATAACCCTCATAGATGACAGCAGTAAAAGTGTATTCAAAATTAAAGAGTGAAATAGTTAACTGTTGTGAAATTACGTCTGTGGCAGAATTCAAAGTATTTAATAATCTTAGTACTATATACAATTATTTTTTTTTTAATTATTATGGTTCAAAAGGTTTTTTTTAAAAACATATTTAGTAGTTTTCATTCTTATCGAAACTGGAATTTTGTAGTTGCTTTTTGCCATATGGCAAAAATTTTAAAAATTGAAATTATTTAAATTCCAATGCAGTTAATTTTTGTCCAGTATTTTCCAGATAATGTATGAGTATTAGAGGTACAAATACATTTTTTCGGGATGAAAAAATCATGCATTACCCGGTTAAACCTCGCATTAAATCATACAACGGTGCATGAATTTTTTTTCTATAAACAATGGGATTTGTATTTAGGTATGTATCTCTCCCCTTGTGGGGGATCTCTGGGCCCGACATCTGGCGGAGTAATGGTTGCGATTTGCATTAATTAGCTTCCCCGTCCTGAACTTCCCTCTAATTACAGTAAATTAATTACATATTGAAATCCGAATTCCCGAAGGTCGCTCCTGAATCAGTCAGTGGGGCCGAAACCCCTTTTGACTCCGGCGGAGGACAGCTCTTTAATTATGGAAAGCAAGCAGTAGGCGAGTTTCCTACACTAGTGGAGGAAAAGAGCTTAAAAAAATGGTGGATTGCGTGTTGTGATGGAACAACATGAAGGAATTAGGATGGTATTGCATAAAATTGTTTGGGAAGAGAGTCATTATAAATCTTAGCGGATCCACACTACATGTTCTTTGGGGAAAACAACAAAATTGAATGCTAAATGCACCTAACTCAGACATTGACAAGATTTTTTTATGAAGCTAGTAGTTATAAAGCTTAACGTATTCAGACTACATGTTTTTGGGAAAAAACAAAATTAAATGCTAAATTCATCTAACTTAGATATTTACTTTTCCAATATTAGTGTTACTTATTATAAGTTCACTTCTTGTGGGAATGGAATTAGCATGCAACTATCTTGATGTATCGAAAATACACATTTTTTAAGGAACAACACAATTGAACGCTGAACGAAATAAACTAAGGCATTAGCTTTTTTTTTTAATATTGGTGTAACCAAACATACATTTATTTCTTGTGTAAATGGAATTATTATTATAAAAAACAGTGGTATGGCCTGTGGATGTAGAGATAAGTCTGCTGTATTAGGAGATAAAGAAAATAATGAAGTGCTGCTGTTACGAAGTATGAACAGTGAATGGATTGTATAATGGATTGAAGGAACATTTTGTTTGCAAAATTAACACAAAAAACCTATTGGGCAATATAATACTCATTCATTGCACTTAAAAATGGTTTCGAGTGTTTAATTATACGTGATAACTAATCCACGTAGCTAATGGAGATACTAGAAACATTTTTGTATAAATAATTTTGAGTATTTTAATTATAGCCAGCAAAGTAGAACCAAATTGTAGAACCAAGGTCAGTCATTTACTAATTTGTTTTAAAAAGCTTTTATGTGTAACTAATCAACCCCAAATTACATATGAATGGTGTTATTTATCATTGAAAACTTAATGCCAAGAACTATTAACTAGAGGTAAATTAAGTTTGTTGATAAATTATTAGCCGACACATATTTACTTTACTTAACTAAGCTTAAGATCTACAACCAACGGTACATTTAAATTGGGGCCCGGATGGCCGAGTGGTAAGCATCGCAGGCCAGCAGTCTGCGTGCTGTAACGGGCGCGGGTTCGATTCCCGCCTTCGCCCTGGGTGTATTTCCTCTCTTTGTGACAGTAAAAAATCTTTCTGTGTCTGTCTTACTTGACGAAGACTTATAAGCGGCTCACTGAGCAAGCACACAAGTCGGAACATATATGTAAAATACCCTACCCTACCCTACCCTACATTTAAATTAATTATGTAGTTTAAAATGTTGAATTCAAAAGAACTTTTAAGTACTGAAAAGGCAGTTTGAGAAATTGTTTCATTTCAAAGGCTCTTAGAACTATAATATAGCATTGTGGCATTTAAATATTAATTTTATCAAAGAAGACTTTTTTTGATATTCTTGAATTTAAATCATGTTAAATTAAAGTTATTACAGTAAAACCCCGATTTTACGTCCCCCGAATCTACGTTTTTCCCGCATTTTACGTTTTTTTCATCAGGTCCCAGTTTTTTCCGTATAGGGGAAGGTGGGTTACCTTGGACCTATTTTGACTTTTCAATTTTTAATTTCTTAATTACTTGCTAAAAGTGAATAAAAATATTTTTACTAAATACTTTATGTTGTTATATACAACATATATTTATTTTAACATGTTATTTAAATAATTTCAACTATTTAAAAAATAAATACAGAAAATTGCAATTAGGACCAAGGTACACCACCGGCGGTGTACCTTGGTCCAACCGGTAGTGTACCTTGGACCAATTATTAACTGGTAGAGAGACTCGATTTACAGTCCGAAAACCAATATTTATTAGCCACATGAAATTCAAAAATACATTTTACAACCTACTCTTATTTCTTGCCAAGATTGTAGTAATTGGTTATGTTAGGTCAAGTGGCTTAGTAAGGGGTTTTTTAGCCTTAGTTTTTTTAGTGGCCTTTTGGCTTTTTCAGCTGCAATGCGATCTTTCTCAGGTGTATCCGTTAAAATGCAGCATAAAATGAAACTGTTATTTCATGCCATAGAAAAACATATGACTATCTTTCTGTCTTAAATTTGAAAAAAAAACTCAAATATTTCCCCCTATGTTTATACAACTAGACCTAAACGTAAAAAGCTTGTTCTGCTTAGATATTTATGTTCTGCTTAGATATTTATTATAAAGAATATCTTTTTAGATAAGCATGCAATAATTATTTTCTATATTATATCAATACCGGTTAAAGTTTTATAGGCTTCCATAAATCTAAATAATTAACTACAGAAAAATTATTTATCACACCATATAAAAATTTCTTACAAATTTCCATTCTTCTAGATTTACAAATCAGGGTTGCATATTAATAGCTTAAAATACTTAATTTTTCAAAAGGAAAAAATTTACTTGAATTTTAAAAAGGTTTTCAACAATCTGAAGCATATAAGACCAAAAGTAGTGTACCTTGGACCAGTCCAAGGTACACCACTTGTATTAGGTTCGAGGTACACCACTTGGATATTAAAAACAAAATAGTTAATCACCAAGTTAAGGTTAGACTTAACTTAATTTCAAGCACATTGTTTTATAGCTAAAACTTTGCTTTATATTGCATAACCATCGTTTCTGAATAAACACTACATATTTGAGTATAAAAATACACTAAAGAATCTGACAAAAATTTACTTTTGAACTGTGAATTTAGTTTTTCGAAACCTCTTTAATAAATTGACCTTTTAAACAAACGGATAGAGCTTCACTGAGATCCCTGGTAGCAAATACTTTAACTGCATGTGGTGTTGTTTCAATATCTAAGCTAATCGAGCTACAATCGGCATAGGTTCGAGGTACACATATGTCCAAGGTACACCACTTACCCCTACTGTAATGTTAATTTAACCCGTATTGTAAGTTTGTAATTTATGGAATTTCCCGCATTTTACGTTTTCCCTGGAAAGTAAAAAAAGAAAAAATGTTCTAAAATAAGCACTATTTTCCCAATTACACAGGCTCCTGTTTTCTGAACCCGGTTTCTCATCACGGATCGTGGTTTTACTACAACATTGAAGGTTGCTATTTAGCACGCGGTGGTCGCATTTCTAACCTTTTTGTGCCAAAATATGAAGAGTAAAAAACGCAAACACTTTTATGTTACTAACTTTTCTGTTACGTTGTTAAAGGAGACTCCTGCGATTTAGAGAAAATGTCTACATTGCGTCTTACAGTTTTGCTGTGCTGTAATAGTGAAGGAAGTGAGAATTAGCATGAATTTTTGCATTTTTTGTATTTCCCGTATTATACGTTTTTCCCGCTTTTTACGTTTTTTTTACCCAGTCCCTTGATAAACGTAAAATCGGGGTTTCACGTATCTTTATTTTAAAATTGATCTTAACACATGAATAACATTATTACAGAGCCCATATTTTTATTCATAACAATAAGTGTATTATCGATGGTAAGTACAATTCCTTCGCACCAGTGTTCGAAAGCAGAAAATGGCTTCGGGTTAAAATCAATACTTATATGAACAAGGCGACGGAAGCTTCGCTAATATGCAGCTCTTTTAGTTTCGCTTCTTACCATTAAACCATTCTCCTGGGAACAGTGTCCTATCAGCAAGCATATTTTCTTAAAAGCGTTTCATTTTTTAAAAAAATATCTTGCTTTAGGATAGTATTTTTGCTCTTTAAAAATATTGTTGGTTATGAGAGAGAAAACTTTATAACAAATCGTAGTAAAAAAATGTTTTAGGGAAAGATCAGTATCATTCTAATGTTTTTCTGCATTATTTGGTTACTAAATATGTTTAATTGTTGAACTATTGCAAAGAAGATTTCGTCATAGAGTTAGGAAGGAGGAGTAGAGGGGGCTATCAGTTCAAATTGTTTGAAGCAGGTCTGTCAGGTTTTTCGAGCTACTGCTCATAACAAACCGGCACTGAGGTATTCCAAGATGCACCCCTTTAGCGTTTTTTTTTTAGGTTTTGCGCATAACATAGTAGCCGAAACTATGGGAACTGGCACTGAGATATCCCAAGATGCACCGCTCTAGACTGCTTCTTTTGTCCGCTTCTGCACACATAAATGGTCCGCTCTATTCTCTTTCCTAACTCTATGGATTTCGTAGAAAATTAGTATTCACGATTATATTGTTGAAATATACACATTGTTTCTAACACAGCATATGCTTACATTTACTCATTGTCTTTTGTAGGTTTCTAATGCAATGTTGGACTTGTTGTTGACGTAGATTCAAAAAAGTTGTCTTAAAAAGTTCGCACTTAAGATAGATAGATAATAAATTTATTGCAATGGGCCTAAACCCGTTTACAATGGTTGGCAGAATACATACATAATACTATTACAAAATTATAACAAATCCAGTACAAGGATACCGATATAAAAAGAAATACAAACAAACACTTAAATACATAAAGAGACACAGGGAAGAACACTAACTGTCAATTTCATCGAAGCTTAATATATATTGTCTCAATTTTAAAACTGATATTAAGTAGTTATAAATATTATAATAGTTTTTAATTAAATTTTAAAAAAACTGGAGGATTGTTAAAATGAATAAAGTATTTTCTTCTGCAGGATTCATAAATCGGCAAGTTAAAATTATGTGTTTCCAGGTTTCATTTTCGGATGTATTACAAATTTTACATATTGTGTTCGGAAAACTTCGCACTTAAATGAATGATGAGTTTCAAAATTTCATCATTATAATAGTGTTAAAATAATGAAAATTACAGCGCAAACAGGATCAAGAAACTGTTTCATGTTGATAACTTATGTTTCCAACTTAATGAAAAAAGTATTTGTCAAACTTATTTATAAAAAACATTTTGGAAAAAAAATTCTATCTCAAAAGCTTTGGAAAAAATATGAAAGTTCAAAACAAAAATTAAATATGCATATTCCGAATTTCTGCTGACACACGCAAATAAACTCAACATACACTACACCTTTCATTTCAACAAAACACACACATAAAAACACCTCAAGCATTCCCCCACGTACATCTTCCAACCAACCCTCAAAATGCGAGTTCCGAGGAAGAATCCACACGATGCCTAACGATGTTTGCAAACAGTTCGACGAGTGGCTTTGACACAAATGCAACTGATTCTTGACTGAGTTTTAGTAAACTTAGTTAACCCGACAGAACGTTTTCTGGGTGTACGGGGTTAGTCAAAATGAATAGGACAATAGTTGATAGGTTGATTGTTTATCTGTCCATTACGTAGTGGCTGTAGTTTGGTTACAATAAACATACATTCGTCTAAAAATAGTTTTCTTATTGACCTATTCATTTTGACTCTAACCCTGTATTATACTCTAAAGATTTTTTTTTGAACTAATATCCTAACGTACCTAATTTATTTTCAAAGTGTGTCAAACCTTTAAATTTGATTAGAAAATCACTCATCAACTGCAGATCAACTAATATGATCTAAATTTGTCTAAGGCAGAGATACTCCTAAAAATAATCCTGATTGAAATCTGTCAAAAGCTCTAGCCTGCTCCCGAGTTTTTTTTAAGTACAATATTATTTTTTACGTGTGAGTGAAGGCATTTCCTTAGGAATAAAAAAAGACCTCGATTGGTTAATCAGTGTAGTAGGCGGAGATTACCATGTCAAACAGGCAATCATCAAAATATGAAAGGAATAAAAACAAAAATAAATCTAAATCACGTAAAATAAGCCAGTTGTTAGGGAGACGTAAAGCAATGTTGGGAGATGTTCGTGGGGGAATTTAGGATTTTTCAACTATCAGCATTCATTTGCTGAAGAAGCATATTTAATAGCGTCTGAATAAGTGCAGGGTGCATGATGAAAATTCTGATGACTTCAATATGATTGTAACAATATTAGCTACACTCACTGATAAATTTAAAAGATGGCTTAAAAGGTAAGGGAATTTTTCTAACAAAGATATGCAGGGCAATGAAGTGTTAGAGTTATGAAACGATAGAGTAAAAATAAATCTAAAGAAAAAGATAGTTACGATCAAATTTAAACGATATTATATGAATCTATACAGAAAATTTCCAGAAGTCTGTCACTGATCAATGATATCACCAAGTACAATGTCGCTCTATTGTTCTCTATTGTCCATTGAATCTTCTTGTCCAACTCCACATCATTTTAACCAGTCTTTATTACTTTGCGGTATGCAAAATATTTTGCCTTCCTGTATAGTGGTTATGACCATCCTCGCTAGGTTTAGGTTCCTACCTCGTATAGGACTTAGATATTTCTCTGAGGAAGAAATCGATCTATTGAATGAAGAAGTGTCCTCGCTTCGAAAGGAAAAAAACGCAAGCCTTATTGGTCCTGTCTGGATCATCATTTTTCTTAATTACCTTGTATATAGCGTGTTTAATATACAAATGTGTGTGATACTTATATTATGTATTTATCCAGATGTGTAACTGCAGTGCACCAAAAAACAAGAAAACCATTTGGCTCGTTTTACACTCAACTGTTCCGGTTACATTCGCCTTACTTACGGCGGCGTAGCGTCGGATGATCCACCGTCGCAATGTTAAACCATTAGAATCTTTCCCATAAAAGCGAAAACTGCAATTAGACGTTTAACATGATGTTATCAATCAAGTAATGGCAATGTTAAGGGAATTTGAATTGCGAAAAAAATTGATACAGGGAGGGTACATTGCCACAACAGCAAGGTTCTTGATTGAAAGCCCTAAATACGTTTTTCGCATGTGAAAGTTACAATGGACTTAACATCGCCTATGTGAATCATGCTGCAACGTACAGCAACCGTAGCATGTGATATTATCTGTTGGTCTCAGTAGCAGCAAAACTACTCAACTTTACCATCCTATTATTTTGGAATTGCAATAAGATTAGCAAAATATAGGCTTATATGCTTCTGTTGATAGTATAACTAATATATGAGGGCCGGTCCCTTCTTTGTCTACTTCGATAATGGTAAATTCGATTAGGCGAAATCACCAATGATAGAGCCTGCCCCTATATCTTTGTTATTCATTGGAGAATGTGAGTTTTGCAAATATACCCTTCATATTTGATATCTGCTGGGGTTACTTTACTTAGTTCCTGTATTATATTATATAATATTTGATCCGTGTAGCATGTATCTGGCAGTTAAGTACTTCTTTGAAGCGAAGAGGTGAACATCTTGAGCTGACATTCCTGAAAATGATATCAGGTCTGTTAATGTTTCATGAAATAAACAACTTTACATCTATGAATGAGTTTGTTTCCTTCCTCGTGCATCAAGTTCTTCATGTCCCTACAAAAATGTATTAAAGTCAGATATCTTAAACCACATTTTTGAATACACGGCAATGAGTGCCAATTTGAGAGACATTGGAGCTCTGCCATCATTAATAGATCTTTATGACAATATCCAAAAAATTGCAGACGCGGTCATCAAAACACATGGTTTCATTTAGCTTAACTTTCACTTTTCGGCGCAACGTCATAGACACGATAAAAAAAGCGTAGTTGCTTCCCCTACCACATGACTTATGAAATGCTTACCAAAAAAGCCTCCTTCCTTTGTATGAACTGCGTTTCACAACCCATAAGTTATATTTTGTTTTCTATTTTTTGGTGATTGTTTACAAGATGTATTTGTGTGAAAAGATTAACTATGGTCACAGTTTACATATGCTTTCAGTTAACTTTCTTAAAAACGGTCAAGGATGGGTTTTTTTAACTACTTATTGGACAGTATAACTTAAGCAGAAGCAGACATCAGGTCCATTAATGTTTCATGAAATAAATAACTTTACATCTCGGGTTGAGTTTATTTCCTTCCTTGTGCATCAAGTTCTTCCAGTCCCTACAAAACTGTATTAAAGTCAGATATCTTAAAATGGACACACACTTTACACCTTTATCAAACCTATTCCCCCATCACTCGTCTGCAACACTTGTTGAAGGAAGGCTCCCCCTTGACTTGAGACGTTTTGTTTGTCGTGAAGGAAAGAGCAATCGTTCGGAGACGCCTTCAGACGATCGTTTGGCAAACACTCTTCTTCTTCTACACCCCCTCCCCTTCCCCTGAGTCCTTGAGGGAGCCAAGAAATCGATGGCATGTCTTCTCCGCTTCTTGTTTGGGCTGTTCCGATATTCGCACATTCCCGTGTGGGCGACTAGGGGTTTTGCGTTTTTGTTGGAGATTGGCTATTTTCTTCTGTTTAACCTCTTTGCCAACACATGTGGACCTTTATAGAGTTCACTTCACAACTTCAGTTTACAATTTTTTCTTAATACTAACTTTTTGATTATAAATAAAAATTAGAATGCTCAAACCTTCCAAAAATTCTGATACAAAAGCAATGTACAAAAAGCAACTGATATAAAGATTTATTACTTGTATTGATTGATTGGTTGGTTTTGAATTATCGTCGCAGTCGAGCTACACGAGGGCTATAAGCGACGGGCGTCGTATTTTAGAAACAGTGACGAGCCGACACCTGAATAGACACCCCACGCAACCGTTAAGGGCGACATCGTACGCAGCGTTAGGACTTTGAGGGATATTTAACGTGCACTCCCTTACAAGGGATATTATTCGTCGGACATTTTTGGCTGCAAGGGCCATTTATAGGTCGGCAGTTATTCTGGCGTTGCCCGAGCCCCTAACCTGGGACCTTCAACATGCTAGGCGAGTGCCGAACCAACTGGGCTCCCCATCCTGTTTACTTGTATTGAAAAATGTTGTAAGCTTTTTTCCGTGTTAATATATCGTACATTTTGTAGTAAGACAGATGATAAAATGGTCCATTATTCACAAAAACCGACAAAGCTTGTTTGTTATTTCATACTATACCAAAAATGTGTATTTTTAACCCTATCAAATTTCACTAAACTTATGTGACTCTCAACAAATGTTCAACGCTATTTTTTAAATTACCTATAAAACATGCGTCTAAATTAATAATTGTTTGAAAAATATGTTTAAATAAAATATACTTATTCTATATATGTTTACATAAAGAATATATGCATACGAATTGTTTCAGTAGTAAAGAGGATAAATAAAGTCTAATGGTGTCTGAAAAGTCTTTTGGATCCATTTGGATTTGAATTTTTTTTTTAGTCTAACAAGTTTCAACCAAAGATAAATGTGGTTATTTGAATTTCTTTTTAAGTATGGTTATTTTATTTTTTAGGTGTGATTTTATTTCGTAATATTTTCAGTAATTTTTAACTTGTTAAAATTTGTGTTTAACCCAGAAACGACGACTTTGTGAACACTATTTAAAACTTCATTTACGAATAAAAACGCTAACTTCATAGTTTAAAAAAAAATTGAGTGTAAATTAATTTATCCTGCATAAATTGTCAAGGACAACGGACTTCATTTGTTTTATATTTTGTTTACTTAGATAAACTTAATCAGAAAGCTAATTTTCGAGTTGCAAGTTTTCCTACTAATTTATTGAGTCACAAAGTGTAGTGTATTTGTAGAAAATAATTATGTATTGGATTGCACTTTTATTGAGGACCTCTTATCAACGACACACTTTCTTACACTGAGGTATAAATCGGGCTCTGATGACTACCATCAACTCAGGGTTTTAGGTTTGGTCATAAGTCTGCAGCATCAGACTCATTTTTCCTCATGGATGCCATCGTAGCACATAGGTTGATTGTGTGATAAAATGGCTTGGGCTAACTAAGCAGCGTCAATTGTGAAAAGGTCAAAGGGGTTACATAAATAAAAGTATCACGGAGAGGAGATGTGAGTATATGTTAAAATAAATATAATTATACAATGTTAAAAATTTATGATGCAACAATGTTAAAATAAATATAGTTTACAAATAAATCTGGATAGTAAAGTTGGAATCAAAGTATTAAATTGCCAAATAGGAAGCAACTAAGAATAAATTGTATCAAAAAAGCTTAAAAAAATAATAACTAGCTTTACCACAGAATGTACGCTTACAAGATGTATATGCAAAGTGTATAACCATAGAAATAGCTTAAAACCAATTAAATGCGTTATATATCAAAATATCAGATAATTGAACAAGCAAATTCTTTTGCTTCAAACAGTTATTTTCTCACACTATTACAATATGGTATGGTATGGTACAGCTTGTGTGCTTATTCAGAGAACTGCTTATAAGCTTTCGTCAAGTGGGACAGACAAAGAAAGAATATTAACAGTCACAAAGAAAGAAATAACACATAGACAAATAACAACATTTATTGACGGTCACAAACATCCATGCCATACCAGGATTCGAACCCGACCCCAGCAGCTCCAAAGGCTAGCGTCCTAACGATCTATTACAATAGTGAAAAATCTAGTTATTTCAGCTCTTTCTCAACAAACTAACAGATACATTCTTTACAATGGCAATACTTCGTCAAATGATGAAAACAACACAAAAATCAACATACTGTTAGCTCCTACAATTTCCTGTTTTATATTGTAACTAAAAAAAACTAAAACTAACTCCCCGGCACTACAGTCCATGCTGGACCATGGCCTCTCTTACAATACGACTCAAAAGCCGCCTGTCTTTGGTCTTCACCTTCCAGTTCTAATTTTTCATATCTTTTAGATCTTTTTCCACATCATCTATCCATCTTTTTCTCTGTCTTCCTCTTCTTCTCCTTGACATTGCCCCTTGAAAATTTTCTTTGTGCCTCTGTTATCGTCCATTCTCTCCATATGTCCCAGCCATTGAATTCTTCTAGTTTTTATGATGTTAATTATGTCTTTCTCTCCAAATAGTTTAGCCACTTCAAAATTGTATCGTCTTCTCCAAACATCACCTTCTTTAATTGGTCCAAATATGGCTCTTAAAATCTTTCTCTCCCAAGTTATTAACATCTTCTCTTGCTTTTGATTCAAGGATATTGTAACTAAACAAAATTAAAATCGTAATTTTGCAGATCTAATAACAGGAACAATAAAATGAATTGTTATGTTATTTAACATCCATGCAACTGGCCGCAGGGGAATAACAGCAAAACTCTGTCAGACATGAGGCATTTCTCTTTTTATGATTGATGAAGAGCTAGTCCAATATGTTCTAGCAATCCTTCAGATGCCTATTTTTATTAGAATTTGTTGTCTGTATTTAACTAGAAATCCTTTCTAACAGAATTTATTGGCAATGAATCTATATAAGTAGGAACTAGGCAGAACGAAAATACTTACTATAAATCAGAATCAGTTAACATCTCTGTATCCATCAGTTGTAGCAATAAAAATTCTATTTATTCTATCAGCTAATAAATAATTTTCAATCGGAAACAGGCAATATATGAATTTATTTTGTAAATTCTGCTTCAGTTTGGTTTGGTTTGAATTATCGTCGCACTAGAGCTACACGAGGGCTATTGGCGACGGGCGTCGTATTTTAGAACCACAGTCAGATGACGAGCCACACCTGAATAGGCACCCAACGCAACCGTTAAGGGCGACATCGTACGCAGCGTTAGGACTTTGAAGGATATTTAACGTGCACTCCCTTACACGGGGTATTATTCGTCGGACATTTTTGGCTGCACGGGCCGTTTATAGGTCGGCAGCTATTTTGGCGATGCCCGGGCCCGAACCTGGGACCTTCCGCATGCTAAGCGAGTGCTTAACCGACTGGGCTCCCCAGCCCAAATTCTGCTTCAGAGAAAATTAATAGAAGTAAAAATTTTGAACAGCTTATTTTCTTGTAAGTCATAAATAAGCTTCTTAAAAACTTAATACAGTCTTTTTGCTCTATATTATTTATTTTTATTATGCACAAATTATAATCTATAAAATGAATAAAAAATAACAAGGTTTACAATGATATATATTTTTCACCTACATTCTTCAATTAATTCGTTGCTTTTATAGAGAAACTTTTTTTAAGAAAATTTTTAATCTTCACAAAACTGATTTTATTAAAAATGAATGAATATATTTGAAAAATGAATGTTTGAAAAACAGTGATCAAAGCTCATAGATTTCATTTCGTATGTTTCATGTTTCGGGTTGTAAGTGGCATAAGAAATGCTTAAAGAACAAAAAATAATTCTCAATCTTTAATGGTGAATCAATATCACTTGGGTACAGAGCGCCAATCGAAAAAGTAGCAGAAATGGAATTTTGGTCAGAAATACGCCTTCTAAAACAAATCAATTATATACGTTTTTCATTTAAATCTAGAAACAAAATACATTACTTCATAGTCAATATTGGAAAGACAATACCTCAAACAACAACCCATTCCCCTCAGCTCTGAAACTTTTGTCCGAAAAGAATTCTGTGCCATATTAACCTCACAATATCCCTAATCTATCAAAGTTCCATTATCCCACAGCCAAAAATAGAAAGTTTCGTGAACACACAGAAAAATCAATAACTATCACACAGAGTAAGCCAGGTGGCCTGATGAAGATACCAACAAAGTCACAAATTCTGTCCATGCATATATTCAAAGCGTCATTAATGAATGAGTACTCCCGAACGGCAACAGGTGGTGCTGTAACCCCCTTTTCGCTTCACTTCACTTCGATATGAGAAGATCGTCTGAGTGTAACGGACAGACAGTGGCGGTGTGCCAGTGCACGTCAGCTATAAATACATATGGATGCTGAATAAGAAATTATATGCTTTTGGAACAGACATAAGTTATCGGTATCGATACAGTGTTAGCTGCGATTGTTGTGAAATACATGTTTTCATGTGCTTCATTAATTTACCGATCATCGGAGTTGAGTCTGTTTACAGGAATTCCAAAGATTTTGATTTTAAAAAACGCCATGAAATAACAGTCTTTTATATGTTACACTTTCTAAGATTCTGCTTCAAAGAAAACTAATAGAATTCTAAAAAAAATGCAGAATGAAATATCAAAGGGCAAGTAAATACAACATAACAGAAACACAGAAAGTGACTGTTATAACTTTTCTTTTATGTTTTTGGATTGAAGTTTTACTTGACAAATGAACAGAAGTTAAAATCTTTAAGCATGAATATTTTCTTAATTTCTAAACAACATTCATTTTTGGAGAAACTTTTATTATAAATCTCATCCATGTAGGAGTACTTCCATAAAATAAAGCTAAAGCCTTTTTGCTTCATTTCTTTAACTTTTTTTCTGAATAGAGTTACAATGTAAAATATTAAGACATTGCTACTCAAAATTAAAAAAAAAACATTACTTCCAAATTGCATTTAAAAACGGCATATATAATTCCATATATACCCTACCAAACGAAGTCCAGATCTAGCTAAACGGAATAATACCCCTACATCAAATGATACCCCCAATAAGACACACTTTTAACCTAAATTATTAAAACCGTACATTCATAGGATCCCAACTCCAACAAATGCAAATGCCTAAGTCAATATAAGTATATTCCCTCAATTAATTTTGTACCGACCCTGTGTAATTGAATTTATAAACTCCGCGCTTGCCTGAGTGTAGTTGCCAGGGCGATAGCAAGGGGGATGGGGAGGGCAGAAGACATCTTTGACTTGTGGAATGTGTCCTCCGGGCGGCCTGTTGACAGAGCCCTTTGCAAGGGTGCGGGGGCATTAATAAAGGGCTTGTTTGCCTTTCATTAAGCCCCTGTCGAAGGCCGATCCCACAATTAGTAGGGTTCCCGAAGAACTTCGGACATTTTGAATATTTCCGACTAGGTTTCAAGCGTATATTTAAATAAGTCTGGCAGTCCACTGTTCTTCGAGAAGCTTAATTGTGGGATCGGCCTTACCCATCCTTGATATTTAAATAAGTCAAGGATGGGTAAGGCCGATCCCACAATTAAGCTTCTCGAAGAACAGTGGACTGTCAGACACTTTAATATCCGCGACTGGTTTCGAACAGGTATTCAAATGCCTTAAAAATGAAGGCACATATGAAGAGTAAATCGGAAGAACCGCTTGATTTAATAGGAGTCGTTCCGTAATTGCGTCTGCTTGGCGGACATTGGTGGCAGAAAACCAGTTTCTCCCTTTCTTATTCGCTTGGTCTTCGCTGCGTCGGAATCGTGCATCGCTTGAATCTCGGTGGTAGAAAATGGTTTCCTTACCCCAGTTTAGGCGAATACTAGCTATCATCGCCGAAGTGGAATGCTGAGGATATATCTCTACGAAGTCAAGCGGTTTTTCCCCTGTACTCTTCATATTCTGTTGATCGAAATTTCGATATCTGTGAATGGGTTTTTATGTCTAAGTAAAGTAGGTGCATTGTGCTGGCCATCAATATGAGACTTGAATATCAAAGTAATTAGAAATTATACACTTCAGATTTTTTTTAACCAATGTCATTTAGTTTATTTTTACTGCAATTTCTAACGGTTTTAAGAAAATGGCATTTTGTAAAATGTATACATAACAATTAATGTAAGCTTAAAAATTATTTAAATATTAATTTATCGATACACTTGTTTCAAATTTCCGTTGAAAGAGTATTTTTGCGAAGATCCAAAGCCTCCTAAATTAAAATAAGAATTCTAATTATTCCTAACCATTAAAGTTAATTCCCTAGCTCTTCAAAAACAATTTTTCTCCCATTTATTCACTTCTAAAAACCGTAAATGGTAGAGAATTAAACAAACCTTGTTCAAATAATTTCCTCGCCTCGTTTTATTCAAAACATTCCTCCTACCTGCATTCCTCGGCAGATAGGGGCAATTTTAATCATTAACTCGCAAAACCTAGCTTCCATTTACGTAGTTAGCTGTGAAAAACAAAGCGAACCAAGTGGCGAGGAATAATAATAGAAAAAAAACCTTGCATTAGAGAAGCGAGAAAAAGCGCGTTAATGGTGGAAAAGGGAAAAAATGCAATTGTTTCTTGGCGAAAAAAGTTTGCAGGTAAGAAGACGATAAATCAAGTCCCTGTAATTGTTCCCCTTCAGCTTTTAATGCATTTTACCCTCTCCTGCGAAGTGGCCGAACGAATTTCATTGTTAAAAAGCGCTCGCCTCCTTTTTCCTAATTTCGAGGACTCAGAACCAAAAGGATGTAACTCCGTTTTGCCAACTTTAAAGGCAAGCGCACAGACCCGGATGAAATTAAGTCTATTGGAACAAATCCTGCTTCTGAAACCGGTGATATCGGCATTTACTTTTGATGTTAGAAGTATTTTCTGATTCAATTAAATTTTAAGAAGCAAAAAATATATCTTGTAGGGCCATTACATTCATCTAAAATTTTAACACCGGGTTCACATTGGCGTTAAAAAAATCTAAACGTCTAGCTTTTTCACCTTGATGTTTTGAATAATAACAATCTTTCTTTAAATTAGAAGACGTTGTTTTTGGTATTATTCGACAGTTGTATTATTTTTTCCATTTATCTTCAAATAAAAATCAATTGCTCCAGAAATAATTGCATTGAAAAAGAATTTGACATCTGATTTTCACTTTCAAACATTTAAATCCCATTTTTATACCAACCTCTGCAAAATTACCATTGGTCTAACTCATATGCCCTTTGTATCACCTTAATAATGGTTTCTAGTAGCTGCAACGGCTGCTTTGTGAATTGTTTCAATATATTTTCGGTATTCGGTGGAAACATTTTGAAGGTTTTGGAAGAAAAAATCGGACAACCAAATACCAAAAATATGGTAAAACATTTCACTACACAGCTGTTGCAGCTACTAGAAACCATATTTTTGGTGAACCAAGAGCCAAATATTTAGCAGTGTATGACAAATGTAAAAGGTAATTTTACCACCAAAACACACGCAAAAAATATTTTTTTTTTATAAAAACTCACACCCCTTTACTTCCAAGTTACCGTATTTATTTATTTCTTTTCGGCAAGAGTCTCCTTTTTAATATTAATGAGGGAACACTTTGTATATCAGAAACAGAAGAGGCTGCGGAGAGGCAACCTGTACAGGGGAGTATTACATAAAATTAGCGTTCGCCTTAAGTATTTTTTCCTGCTATTCTTAATAAAGAAATTATTAGACATGTTAGAAATTTTAATACCCTCTTTTGGTAAGATTGGATGAACTATAATTTTAATTGGTCTTGATGCGATGTAAATTCATAAGAAAATCTTTTAATTATTTTTTGGTAAAGGGAATTATCAGGGTTTATAAAAAATATTGATAAGGTTTTTTTTATCAAAACGAATTTTTTTTTTACTTCTTCTTGAAGTATCGCCCCATGCAAACTATTTTATTTGTGATACCGCGTATTTTTTTGCTGACAGGAAAAAATAGTACTAGAAGTAATTTAAAATATTTTAAGTGAGTTATTTCAAAATACACATCAGGAAATTACTTTCGATTTTAAGTTATAGTTGGTAAAAATTTTTAAATTTAATTTCGTAATTTTTATAGAGCATTGATTTTGCTTAAATTGGAAACACAAGAAAAAAAATTATTGAAGTGCAATCTTCAAAACAAGAAAACTTTTTTAAAAAATTTGAAGTAAGAATTTTTCTGAAATGAAAAGAATTGCCTTTACCAATACAACAAGCAGAATTTGTAAATCCAACAAAACAAAGAAAACTAAATATTTTAAAGCCATTTGGGAACTTGCTTTCAAACGAGAGCAAAAAAATAAATAAAGGACACCCCCATTTTTCACGCCAAAAAGAACAACGTTCTTAAAACGTTCTCTTTTGTCTTTTAGCTGCGAAATTTTTCTCCGGGTGTAAATTCTGTTAGGAGTTGAGAAAAGTGATTTGGCGGGAAAAAGCGGAAACTTTTTTTCTCCTCCAATCAGCGTGCGACAAACAGTCGTTAGAAAGAGTGTTATTCTTCAGGCGTCTCGTCCAATCAGCCTCCGGGTCTCTAATCCCACCGACCAATAAGAGAAGGAAATCACTTTACGAAGGTTCTGTCGCTAGGTATTAGTGTTATAGCCACTCGTGTGGAGACGACAACGAACGAGAGAAATGACAGTTACAGTTAGTTGAAATATATATTTGATGATATATAAATAGGGATATGCCAGGAGGATCTGTAGTTCAGTTGCCAGAACCTCGTCCTCTCATTCAGAGAATCCCACTTTCTTAACAGGCCTCTTCCTATAGACGGATATTTGATGGCTATCAACAGGGTCCGACTTACAACTTTTAGGGGCCCAGAGCATGAGCAAATTTTGGGGCCCCAAAACATACCTCGATAAAATATTTGCGTGTATTTTCCTAACCTACAGAGTTTACAAAAAAGAAGAAAATAGACTAAGTATTTAACTTGGAAAGCAAGCTTAATTCCTATTTTTGTGAATTGGTTAATTATGAGTTTAAACACAATTTCATAGTAAACTTTTGTCCATTAATTTAAGTTTTTTTTTTGTTTACATCAGATTAAAAAAGTTTGGGGCAGTTGTATTGAGCATAAATGTTCTTGAAGAAAATTTGGAGGCCCCCTTACAATAGGGGGCCCTGGGCACGTGCCCCGTTTGCCCAGTCGGAAATCAGGCCCTGGCTATCAACAAATCAACTTATCTTATTATCAACTTGGCTCATCTAAAATTAACTCAATTACGGGGTTCCCCGAGTACAACTGGGACAGGCATATTCATTAAATCTTTTGAATCCAAAGTCCCGACGGCATTAGCTACGACGTCACTCAGAGTCCAGTTGGGTAGCAGCTCATGTGTCGATCTAGGGACTTTCAGACGCAAATTTCAGTTGATATGAGTAATTTGGCTGTGTTAAAGCTCCTTGGAGGCTAGAAATAGACAGCCTAAACACGTACAACATAACCTAGGGATAAACCATATTTTAGTGGGGCAATAACTTAAACTGTAAAAAAACAGCTATTACAAACCCAAATTATACTGTAGTTCGACACATCGTACCCCGCTTGATGTTCAAATTCAAGTTACACGGACCTGGTTTGTACGCTGTTTAAAAAAAAAATATGGGCTATGTTTCACCATAAAAATGGCTCCTAACAGCACAACGGCTTTTTGGTAACATGTTTCCACTTATTTTCGATATTGGACTGAACCATTTTTTGTTATGGAACTAAAAACTTAATAAATGGTTCAACCTAATGCCTAGAATATGGTGAATCATTTCACCACACCGCTGTTGCAGGTAATAGGAACTATCTTTTTGGAAAAACCTAGCGAAAAAATTTCAACAGTGTATACGGGTGTGTGACAATTTGATCTACATACGTGTATAAAAGACCGGTGTACTTGAAATCTCTCCTTCATCAAACGTTCCGATTCCGCTTTATCACTTAGTTTGTAAGGGTAATGGGTAAGGGTAATGTAATCGTTTCCGGCTGCCTATTTCTAGCCTACTTTAGGAGCTTAAACACAGCCAATAGCACCTCGTATTTTAGAACCATGGTCAAGTGACGAGGTCGATACCTGAGAGAGCACCCATCGGAACTTCGAGCGACATCGTACGCTTTGGACTCCACAGATTTATCACTCCACAGATTTTCCTTTGACTCCACAGATTGTCCACAGAGACGCCATCAGGACTTTGGACTCCACAGATTTAACGAGCACGTCTGCCCCAGTGTACTCGCGCCCATCCGTCACGAGTTCGATTTTCTACTCTTTCCCAGTACCGATATCTGATTTATAGGATGACTGGCAGTAGGGGGGATTCGAACCCCCGCGCTCTTGAGAAGGCTGAATCCTGAGGCGGATGCTTTTAACCAATCGACCACGGACGGGTCTAGTTTATAATATATTATTTAAAAGAAAATTTCAGCGCTCTCATTACAATCTATAATGGGAGGGGAGGGATCTGACTATAAAACAGCAAAGACTAAGTGAGAATAAAATATCTATTAATGTAGTGTACTGTTACAGTTTCATTTATATGAAATAAATATATTTTTAATCAAGCGGGGGCATAACAAAAAATATTGGTTTTCTTTACAAAGCTACTTGCTGCTTATAATCAAGCTTTTCGATTACTTACCAGATTTGAGCACTATTTTCACATAAAAAAATTTCGATTCATAATTATTTTTTTTTTGTATCTAATGTTCACGACTGAGTTTATAGTTTAATTAATTTCAAGTATTTTAATTTTAATTTCTCTTACTACTGCGTTTTCTTCAAAATCAACATGCATATGATCTGTAAAATAGTCGTTGGTATAACGAAGTGAACGCCCCGCGTAGTCGTTCCTTATATTTGTTTTTACTGCGACAAGACTCTAGTAATGGCAAAACAACTTCTACAGGGTTGCTTTGAAGAAAAAACGCTTGGTGGTGAAAACAAAAACATGAGAATAAATTCTTTAGCTAAAGATTTTCTATTATTATTATTTCTATCTCCCCCTCCCCTTTCTCCTCCCCGAACCCAACCGCTTCCTTTTCCGGATATAATATATTTTGCATAGACTTTTTTTTTCATTCAGTATGTGTACTATTCTGTTGAAACAGGATCTTAGTCCTTCAAAACGTATAAATTTTTACATGTATCTTCATTCTTCATATATAATGCGCACTGTTATGTATATTCTCTAAATATTGTTGGATCAAGTAGATCACTTAAGATAGCCGACGCATGCATTTTTGTCAGTATACTTTTTTTTTACAAATTCCTATTCCGTGTCAACAACGAGGTTTATTTCATGCTTTAAAATGGCATCATTATAGGCCGTTGGCTATATTATACATTATAATACGTTTCCCTTTAACCTTCCATGGTTGGTTCCCGCATATATTCAGAGCCATTTAGAATCAGCTTTATTCAATGTCTATCAAACTAAGTATTCAGCTTGTATCAAATATAGCCTAATATATATACTCTTTAATAAACTAAACCTATACACTTATGCCTACTTCCATTTTCAGTATGGGTTATTCTTGTAGTCTTCTGATCTCTATTAAAATACTTCCGAATACACCTTACAAACCAGCTTTAGCTTCTAATATTAAACTTCCTATCGTCTCTACACTTTCCCGTGACGTCACACTTTTCCATCATCATCAGTTACGGTCACAAATAATGATCCTAGTGTCCCGCCCTTTCCGCATAATCAGTTTGAACAAATGAGTCTGGAAGCGAAGCGCGGCTCTTTAAATATGTATGAATTTGGAAGAGGAATGGTAAATCTGAAACTTTGCAGCATTTGTTACGCTTGCGATGTTATAACTCACAAATATCGTGGCAGTCATAACAACTTACATATATATTTTTCGAGATCTTGAGGTAGATGGTCAAATATAATGTTTTATAATTTCGGTAAAAATATTTTTCGCATTTTCAAGTATAGTAATATATTTTAATACTGTATCAGCCATTTTTTTCTCAAAATAAATTGATTTAGAGGGAAATATATTATGCTATGTATACTACTACTACATTATATTATATACTACTACTATGAAATGAAATATATTTTTCAACGTTTACTGTTTAACTAACATTTATTACAAATAATTCGAATACTGGAATCATATTATTTTAATTGATAGACATTTCATTTATTTTCTAGATAGATAATCCAAATTCTAGTCGTTATATTACTCGTAGAAATAAGTTTTAAGCTGTAGGCTTTACTGCGGTTGCTCCTGATTTCTGCTAATTCATTCAAGATGCATAATAAGTCTATTTCATGAATTTTAGATTTTTAGAAAATAAGTAAAAAGTTGGGACTGTAACGGGTAAAAGAGGTATGGTATGGTATGGTATGGTATGGTATGGTATGGTATGGTATGGTATGGTATGGCACATATATGGTATGGTACATATATATTCCAGCTTGTGTGCTTGTTCAGAGAACCGCTTCGAAAAGAGGTTATGGTCGCTGTGGCCTCACTAATATTTAACGAAAAAATCAAATATATTTTTCATAATATACACGTCTTATATGAATTTAGTCCTTAGTAAATTTCAATAATATTTTAACCCACAAATATAATTCAGAATACTGTTTCTACAATTGCCTTAAGCAAAAAATCAATATTTTTTATTACATTAACTTTGGCATGATAACTAAATTTGATGCAACAAATAAGTAATATTTGAATTATTCAATTAAAATTTGCAGCAAAGTTTTGGCAATAAAATACTTCCAAAATAATTTTTTTTTAAACTTTTAAAATAGCAGCATCAATTACTCTTTTCAATTTAACTTTCTATACAAATCGATAGAAGAGAGACATAGCAAAAAGAAATCACTCAAGAAATAAATTACAGCAAAAAAATTCTTGCCGCATTTAAATTAAACACTGCATAAAAGCGAAAGTCACAGGTAAACCAGAAAACGAAATTTCAAAAAAGCAACACCTTTTCCTCTTAAAAAGAAGATTACATTTCGAATTCCGTTGAACGTGCAGAATAAAAACGGAGACCAGAATTGCCGGAAGAAATTGAGTTAAAGCATAGTTATTGCGTTTCAATTTTACTTTTGAATTGCACTTTTGGAACAAATTTCGAAATTTAATTAGTCAAAGCTTAGCTGTCGGGAGTCAAAAGGAAAATTCGAAAAAAAGTGTCTAAATTTGGAGCGTTCTGTTAACTTTCTTTCAAATGGCAATCAATTTTTAACGTAACTTCAAAAAGGGTATCTAAGTTTGGCAGGTTATCTTGCTTTATGAGTTTAGTAATATTAAATTGAAGGAGTAAAATTATGTTATTGAAAGCATTTTTTTTCTTTATTTTATGCGGTATTTTTTATTTTCTATTTTAAATATGCATAACAGACCATTATTTACTTAATTAAATTATGGCCTAAAGCCATGAAATTTAAATTTTCGATTATGGCTGTTCTTATACTTGTACAAGACTGACGTAACCTTGATTGACAAGACCTCACATAGACACATAAACGCAAAGTTTGTTTTTTATACAAAACCGAAATATTAATTCTTGAGCATATACTTTATATTTCGGATTGAAAATTTAGTATTTCTTTAAAAGATTTCGAAACTCATGAAATAAAAGTATTTTTGAAAATAAAATTGTAAATAGAATATTTTAATTTTATTAAGGTGATTTATAGTTTAAAAATACGAGGATAAGTTAAAGAATTTAAAGAAACTAAAACTAAGCAATCAATGCGTTACAAAAAAAAATGATTTAATAAGTATCTTAAACCACTTAGAAGATTACTTAAATATTGTTTTTGTGGGATTTTATAACAGTTCGTTTAATTAAATTTGATCAGCTAACTTATAATTATTTTAAAGTACAACATTTCATTATTTACTCACAATTTTTAGAAAAAAAATCTTTTTTTTGTATATATTTTGGTTAATCAGTTACATAAAATACAAGTTCAAAACTACGCAACAATAGACAAACGGCTTTATACATTCCTTTTGAATCTTTGTTTTAAAATTTACATCGATATATATTACGTTTTATTTATATTTGGCGAAGGTTTGGCGTCGAATGAAAAATCGAAAAACCACCTCGATAGTACAGAAACCCTATGTTTAGAAAGACAAATTCTATTTGAGGGACGTTTTTGAATGCGAATTCGGTGTGTTCAGAGTTAAGCTCTCTTATGGTAATTAACGCATAAAAAACTGAAGCGTGTCTAACTGCGTTGCGGATCATTTAACGACAGTTGATTCAACTATAAAAGTTACGCCAGTGGTTCTTTAAATTACGGACAAAAGAGTAAAAAATTTACCCATTCATTTTGAAACTTTTCGAATAAAACCAAAAGTAAAACTAAAAGCCCCTTCCTTTCTCTAATTCGGTAAGTGAGTTTTGTCATCCATTTTGTGTTCGAATTTTATTTTCCGCATTTTAAAAATTCCTTTTAGTTTCATTTGGAAGTTTTGTAGAAGCGGAAGTTTTATTACTAAGTGTTAAACAAGAAGCTTGTAAATAAAAAAATTCGATATCAGTTGCATCAAGCTATTTAAAACAAACTTTTCTACCCGTTAAAATATAAATTTTGGTATAGGGAACCTGAAAAATACTTCATTTTCACATACAAATGGATTTTTAATTCTTCCAACTTAGTAGAATAAAGACATATGTCTTATATTATTACATTGCTTACAAGTTCCATACTTAAATGCTTGTACCAATACATGTACCACAATCTTCATCCATCACCGAAAAGTACTTTTCAGATTGTTACATTATAATAAGGATTATTGTTACTTAATTATCTAAAAGAGGATTAATTTTATTCTCTTAACATAAACATTTTTTCCTTAATTTAGAGCTACAATTAATGAGCTAATAAGAAGTTAGCTATTTATACATGACTAATTGCAGTAAATCTAGGGTTTATAAGGGTTGAATGTACGAAAAATATTAAAAAGGCTTTTAAAAGTAGCGAAACTTACGAACGAAGGCTAAATGATTAGCTAAAATCTTATAATTAAAGACAAATTATTTATGAATGACAATAAAACTCTACACCTTTTGCAAACATTCATATTTTAATAATTTAAGAATTAAGATACATATAAATATATGACTTAATATTAGTTTTTATATTACAATTTACAAAAATCACAAATTCCTACCACAAATTTCAAAATAAACTCACCAATTACCTTACTTTCACGGATTTAGTATGGTTTTCTTTCATATCGTTAATATTTTTAATACAGATAATAATTTTTTGGGGATAGCATGAAATATTTTACTAGACATATAAAAATAATACAAATCGATATTGCACAGTGAAAACCCCTTTCAACGAGAATCTAATCTTGTGTATTTAGATTTTAAAGTTTTATTACACACATTATTTTTATATTTTAGTGAAGATTTTTTTTGTAATAGCATAGAAAATTATTTCTCGGAAAACTAGGCTGTACTTTTCTACTTGATTAACTAAAACTCCCTTATTTTTGGAAGAATTACATTGATCAAAGTAATTAAAGAGTAATCATTTTTATTCCAACGGAGAACAAGCTAAAAAAAATTTCATTTCTAGATACTTGAAATTGTGTAAAGCTCTTACGCATTAAAAGTAAGCAAAATAGACTTGATTTTGACCAGGTAATAGTAGATCTCTTGAGCTATAATATAGTTATTTAATACAACAAGTGCGTAAATTAAAAAGGATACAAACTAGGGGAATTATCCTTATTTAATTCGAACTAATAACTCTCGTGAATTTTTTTTCAATTGTTGTAAAAAGTTTAATTTAAATATAATAAAAATAGTTTCGGATAATGTAGGTCACTGTATTGTATTGGCAAAATGTATCCCTGTCAAGAGAATTCACTGATTTAAAATTTCTCTGAGAATGTTTTTATTATACATAAATTACCGAAGCTTTTTTTTTGGGGGGGGGGGGCTCCCTTGTTTAAATTTGTTTAGCTGTTAGAAAAGGGAAAACTTCTATAGATTTCATCGATAATATTGAGCAAAAACTTCTAATAGATTTCAGAGATAATATTGTAGGTGTTTTCCCAGAAATGCTAACAAGACAAAATTTACACTTGTTAAACCGATAGCCTAACTAACAATTATTTTGTAATATGTTTTAATATAATTTGATATTTTATCGATACTCATCGTCACTGTTTTTCGAAAATTTATTTAGAATAAGATAGAGTTATTAAACAACATGTTATAACTTAAATGATGGTTTGTGAAATTATGTACATTCGACTTCGCCAAAAACAATTTTATTTAATAAAACCAGTTCGGTCTATTGTTTGTTCAATTTTTACAAGGCTAAGACTAACTTGCAATCAAACTTTACTACTAACCCACCCGTTACATTTCCACTAGCCCAAAATACCTCCATTTTATTCAAACCTTGTTTTTTGTTGCATAATAAACGGAAACGAAAAAATAATTCGTTTCTTTCCCTTTAGGGCAACGCTAGAATAAAAAAAAACGTTTCTGTAATGAAATGTGGCAACAGAAGGCGGAATGTTTTGCATCAGAAGCAAAGGAATTCTCTTTTGCTCTTAAAAAGGTGAAACAAAAAAAAGTAGAACCCTTTTTATTCTTTCTTTGGAGAACTGTAAGTTATTGGGGTTTCGTCGCCAATATCATAGAATTCTTTCAGTTTTTGCACGACAACTCTATGACCAGAAACTGATTCAAGAATTCTAGAGGTTAGCTGGGCCCCCTATTATTTTCTAACATTCATTGGCTATTGCAATGGAAATGTTTCAGCACAACTATCTTGCTTTCATTTTTTCTACGTACTGCGATTTTATTGGTTATTACGATTTTATTCACAAAATGAAAGTAATTTTCGTCTGCTTTTGAGTACTTTACAACATGCAACTTGTTTTTATCTTGAATCGGAATATGGAAATAGATTAAAAGAAACTTTTCCTTTGAAGCAAACTTTCTTTAATAAATGATTTGAACAGCGAACAACATAGCAAGAAGTTGGTATTCCAAAAAATTCCAGAAAAATGAAAACAAGACCGCGAAGCTGTTGCCACCCAAGACCTGATACAACCCCATTACGTTAAATGCTAAATTTGTCTAATTATTAATTTTAAACAAAATATTATATAATACAGAAAATCATAAACTAATTCCTCTAATAATCAGCACACTTAAGTACCATTAAATATTTAATTGACACATTATATTTGATGAACTTTGACATATTTCTATTTGTCAAAGTTCATCAGATATAATGTCTCAATGAAATATTTAATGGTGTTTAAGTGTGCTGATTATTAGACTCTGTATGGACACTATTTAGACTGTGGATGCTAACATCACTATATTATCCCTGAGCTACGAAAATTCTCTTACGGAGATTACTAGAGGCAGAAGAATACCAAATATTGTATATTATTATTATTTGTAGCTTATTTTTGATTGAATGACTGCTAGTCACGAATTTTGGAAGAAAAAATATTCAGAAACAGAAGTTCGGAAAATCCCAACCCCAAAAATCGTCAAATCACAAGACCACCTAGGCTGCAAAATCACATAACTATTTGACAATGATTTTTTTTTTAAATTGCACTGCAACATTTTACGAAAATTCACGCTCATTTGTTGGAGAGTATATTAACTAAAGGTAGTGAATATTCCTGAATTTAAAGGAATCTTCATTCTGGTTTTCAGATTCATTTTCCCTTTTGTTTTGTGTTTTCCCACTTTTATCTGTTCGCACAGAAAGTGGGCCAAGTCAAACACCAACATAAAACACGAGTTACCTTCTTAATTCTTCTTCTTCTTCTTCATAAGCTCGACAGCCTTTTGCAGGCCAAAGCTGACTCGCTGATCCTCCTCCAGTTGGCCCTATTAGCCGCAATGGCTCTCCATCGGTTGACTCCTATTAGATTGAGGCCCATTTCAACATTGTCTAACCATCGTGTGGGTGGTCGTCCTCTACGGTCTTGTACCTTCAATTTTGGAAAAAGTCACTCTTTTTGGTTGGAAATCATCGGACCTGATTCGGGATGCTTCTCACAATGTCGGTCCCGCCAAATTTGCCAAATTTTCTGTAAATTCCGAGGTTGTAAAGAATTCTCGACTTATTGTTCTCCTGAATACGTCCGAATATTTTCATTAATAATTTCCTTTCAAATATTAACAACCTTCTTCCTTACCTCTATCAAGATTATTATAATCCTCTAAAGCAGGTCAATTTTTTCATTAATGTAATTTAAAAGCTCCATTACTAAGTTTATAAAATTAAATTCTGTTTCTAATTTAGAACGGCAAATTTTGGTTAGTTAAACAGACTTTCAGAAAAATGAAAACTTACGTTAAAATAACTGAGTAGCTTAAAAAAAACACTGGGTGTTCCAATAAAAGCATGTGAAAAAGTGTATGGTTTGACTGAACCTAAAGACAAAACTTCAAGACAAACTTGTTTTAGTAGAAAATTTGTGTCGTAATATAGAAGTGTGAGAATTAAATCAGCAAAGCCTTTGCACAATGGTCGCTTGCCAACTATGTTTAGATCCATCCCTAAATTGATACCATTGCATGTCAGGTCTAATACGACTTTTATTACAAACGACATCAAAAATACTGATGTTAAGTAAAATTTAAAATACTAAAGGCTACAGGTTTATAATCATGACGACATTATGTAAGCGTTGGCGGTAAGTACGTAGTTTGGCGAAAATAACACCCGGTATCTAGAAGCGCCCCTTTCGTTCTTTCTACTGGAACAAAAGAATGTTAAGAAGCTCACGCGAAGCCAGGAAGATGGAACAACGTTGCCATAGTTACTACAACTGGCCTAAACGGGAGTATCTTCTAATAACTACTGTTTTATTTCTTTCTTGGTTTTTTGTGTGTTAGGGCAATTTATTTTAACTGCTACTTAGATATCTTGGATATTTAAACTAGGACGATGTATGCTTTTCATTACCCTCCACGATTGTAAGGTTAAAGGTGTCTTCTTATAAGATTTTTATGTTGTTATATGACTCTATCTCGACCGTGGTAGAAAATGGGCTAATATTAAACAACGAAACATAGGAAATTGCCCCGTTTTTCCTTCGGTACTCGCTAGTGAGAACGCAGACAGTTACAAATGCGAAGCTCTGCACTGTTAAAAAAAACCTGAATTTTACGTACATATTTCTGTGATTATTTTCGGGAATTTACGGAAAGATTGCGTTTCTTTCACAAACAGACGGTTTGTCTGAAATACACAGCTTGTTTCCGTTTTCCTTAAACGCTTGACAAGCGAAAACGGAAAAAACCCGTATTTCTGCTTGCAGAATTTCACTTAAGACCCGTATGAACGTAAATTCCCCATATAACCTCGCACCCAACAGCTTTTAGCCTCGACACATCCGCCGACCGACTCAGCCACCATATATTTTGTTTGTTTTGACCACATCTGAAGCAAGAAAGATAAATGTATAGGTATGTTCATTTCTTTTAATAAAATAAGATTTTATTTAATGTTTATATTTTCTATCTTTCTTTTCTATCTATCGAATCCAGTTATTGTCTCTTTCTTATTTGTTTCTGTAATCTCTATAGTCCTATAATTGACGGTGGGGTGACTCCAGAAATTAATAATTCCGTTTGTTTACCAACACGCGCAACTAAGTAAATTTGATTTTAATCTTTAAAAAATCTGTTAAATATATGAAATAAACAAAGTTCACCAACAAACAAGTGCACATTATTAAAAAAAGTAATAAAATGACTTGAAATTATTACATTTAAATTCGATTGAAAAGCTATAGCCCTCTTGTAGCTCTAGTGCGATGATAATTCAAAACCTAACCTCGATTGAAAAACACGGTTACTCTATCGGGCTATAAGCATTTTTATTTTAAAAACTATGCAAGTATACATAACGTAAACGTTTTCTTTATAAAATAATGAACTTTTGTTGATTTTAATGAATCAATTAGTGATTACGGATGTATGCAAATCACATGCTTTGATTCGATTCAGAAGTTACATACACTATTGCCAATGCTCTTTGTTTTGAAAAGTCTGCACACACAATTTCCGATTAAATGCAAACTTTCCAACTAATTCAAAATTTAGGAATTGCAAGTGTCCGAAAAACGCTATTTTAGTGTTTATTTAGGTATAGCTGCTAAGTGATATCTCATTTTCGGCTCAGCGTCTATAACTTCATGTCGGTGATATTCAAAAGCAATAGTTATTAGCTTTAACTAGAATACTAATTATAAAATTGTATTTTATTACTAAATAGTATTTAAATTACATTAAAGTTATTATTTTATACAAAATACTATTATAAAATCGTATTTGTAATAATGATATACATTGTTCAAATACACTTCTGTTTTGTTTCTACTATTAAAAAATATTTTCAGTGTTCCAATTCTCAAAAATGTTTTGAGATATATGGATAAATCAATAAATTAAAGGTACTGTAAAATTCATGCTTTGTCTGCTCCCTCCCCCTCTTCACAAAAAGAGAAAAGGCGTTTTTAACTCTGATATTAAATTATAACGGTCATACTATGGAAAACTTGCTCGAAAAAAAAAGAGCCTAAAATTGACTAACTGTTTAATTTTAGAAGGGCTTAAGAAGATTTTGTCTGGTTAACGCCTGATTACCAGTTGCTTCTTTACATTAGATCTATTCATTTAAAATTGGATTTATATATATTAATATATTATTTTTTTAGGTGCTTGTTTATCATAAATCTCCAAAGAGGGTCAAAAGTTCGAAAAAAGAAGAAAACTAAATCTGTAGTTCCTGCACAAATTTTTTAATTAGTTGAGGATTTGAGAACCATAACAGTCTTTTTCAATTGTGAAAGAAAAATAAAACCTGATTATATTCTGTAATTCTTTTGTTATTCATATCTTGTTAAATTGTATCAGTGGTGTATCCAGGGGGGAGGGATATTTTTCGTCCCCATGTACTAAAAAATGTTGTTTTACTATCAGAGACTATACAAATTTATGTATGTATAGTACAAATGCAGACACTTAATGATTTATTGTTTTGACTACAAATTTTACTGTCTTAAAGAGTCTCTTTGTTAAGAGGTGTTCAACCCCTAAGACACCCGACTCATTATCCCCTACCCATGATTTCGCCCTGGATATGCTACTGAAAAGTACAATACCATTTGTGTAGCCACAGAACAATACTAAATATATACATTATAAAAAATATGACAGAACAATTATCAAAATTAGAAAAATCATTAAAATGTTTCTGTCATCTTAAAATTGTTTTAAATATATGAAGATTGGTAATTTTTAAATTTAAAAGATGCGAACAATGTTCTTTTTATTCAGATTATATACCAAGTATGGTTAAAAATATCAAAAGGATTAGAATGTATTAGTTTTAAATAAATTTAAGGTTTAAGTATGAATACATTATTTGCTTAAGTTTTATATAACAAACAGGTTGCATGTTTAAATTTCCCTATGATTATATTTATAACACCATATATAAATGGATATATTTAGAATGATTAATGGTTACATAGTACATAGAAACAAAATTGACAAGAAAAAAGCAAAAATTTCTTGGAATTAACTAGAAAATACTATGTAAGTTTTCTTAATTTAAGAGAGAAATGCCAATTAGAAATTCATAAAATTAACAGGAAACATCTAAATGAAAATTTCTGAAATAAACAGAAAAAATATAAATGAAAATTTCTGAAATAAACAGAAAAAATCTAAAATTTAAAACCGGAAATTAACGGAGAAATTCCGAAATGGAAGATCCTGAAATTAACGGAGAAATTCCGAAATGGAAGATCCTGAAAATAACTTAGAAATTCCAAAATGGAAGACCCTGAAAATAACGGAAAAATACCAAAACAGAAGATCCTGAAATTAACGGAAAAATCCCGGCAACTTGCTGCCAGTAGTTTTTCCGTTAATTCATGGATTTTTTTTCTACAGTGTGTCTTGTGCGATCTTAATTGCAAGGTTCTTGACTTCGTATTTTCCATTCTCTTTTTTCAAAAAACTTTTTCCCCAACATATTTAATAGGTCTCTCTCTTGCAAACTTTACTTTTTAAACTTTAAGAACATCTATTAAATTTATTTATCATTACTCTTATTCATATAATTTGATCATATTTTGAACTACGAATACTGATTTTATATTTTTTAAATAAATTATCCATAATAAAAAGAGATGCAGAGTTCAGATGCTTTTCTGCTAGATTAGAAATTGCAGATTCCAAAAACGAGCTTAAAAGTTACAATAATGTTTAATTTTCAACTGGAGGCATTTGAAATTAGGAAAAAAATTGTGCCACTGAGAACGACTGACATCATACTATTATTCTTCATTAATAATTTAATCAAACCTTGAAGTGACATATTACATTAAATTTAATTCACCTTTGAAAATCTTTATGTTGAAGTACTAAATGTGACATTTCACTCTGAAACTTTCTTTGCATTAAAATTAAGGATACTTTTTATATCTAACCTAATAATTTAAACGCGAAACCCAGTAAGTATATTAAAATTACTTTTTATTTTTCATACAAGTGCTTAAAAATAAATAATTTGTCTTTTTTTTTTTCAAAATACTTAACAAGACATCAAATTGTCAACCTAATTTACAGGTTGGTCTAGATTATTCCCCAATAAATTCCTTTACATGTTTAGTAGAATAAAAAAAATTGTCTGACACTGTGTTTCCAAGCCACTCGATCCTCTGCCTCCCGAAAACCGTCTACGCTAATGAGTCTCCCATTTTTCCCAGGAGATCCTAATTCTCTTAAATTTGACCCTTTTTTGTGTCTAGTTCCTTTAGCCACGCATTAATTATTAAAAGCCTCCCCAAGAACAAATCCAATTTGCGATCCCATCCCTTGGAATGAGGAAAAGCGAGAACAAACTATTCTGTTTCAACTGCTATTTTGGTTTAGTAGAAACGGGTTTAGGACCTAATATCGTTAGTCGAAACCCGACAGGCCATAACGCCGACAACAAAAAATATTAATGCAAAAATTAGTAATTAAATTTCTATTAATTAAGCATAACGGTATTGGTTTATTGAATTGTATGGATTTTTCTAACCTCTTGGAATTTCGTCCCTATCGCCATTTTCTCAATCAGAATTTCGGCTGTCGGGATGATTTCTTGATTTCTTCCATTGAAAAAGAGCAACAATATATCTTCTCCGATAAGTATACTGCTCACCTCTAATCTTACAATTCGGGAAAATAAAAAGGGAATATGAAAAATATGGAAGAACTGTTTTCTTAGAAAACCTCTAATAAGAAGAAATAATCAGTGGCGGGGACGCAAGGAAACGTCTGCTTTTATCGCCTCTGAAAAGCCTCCAACCCCGCCTTCGCCCCATCTTTTTAACTGTCAACCGCAACACAAAACACCACTAATGAAGCAACCGCCAACGATAAGTGGTTGGCAGCAAGGGGGTTCTTAATCAAATGTCCTCCACACGAATGAGCTAACGATCTATAATATGTACTGGATTGCCTGCTCAATGTTAGAAAACACCACCAATGCCAGATACCAGGAGACAACTACTTGTCTTCCTTTCTAAATTTGGCTCCTTTTATGATCCTCCTGATTTTTTACGCGCTCCTTTTAAAGATTCCTCAACGCTCAATACCTAGATAAAGTTCTAAACCTGTAGCCAAATTAAGTAATTTTTGCTACTGCACAAGCACGACCGCCATTTTGCTGAAGCCGAGTGATTGCACCCAATGAAATCCGTTGCTACGAAAAGATATTTCCAGGAAAAATGCAAAGAAAATCATCATATGCGGTTACAGTTAAAGCAATCAGGACAACAGAATTAAAAAGGAATGTCCCTTTTTCTTGTCCTGCAAGAACGCTTTTAGCGAACCACAATTACATTTCATAAAAAATAATTTCGAAGTCGCGTTGAAGGTGTTTGGTATTCTTGTTCTGAACTGGGGACTGGGGAGTGTGTAGAAGGTTGTAAAGGCCTTCTTAGAAAGTAGGAGTTTCAAAGATGAATGGTTTTTCTAGTAGTTTTGGTGACAAGATCTAATAATTCAAGATCTGTTAATTTCTTAATTTCAAGATACGTTAATTACTTACATAAAGTACAACTAATTGATCAAGGAGCAGTGTAAGCAGCCAGACGGTAACGCATATGCGGTAACGCGGGTAAGAATTACCGCGTATGATCATGGATGTTTGTGTTATGTGTTTGTTTAATAGGGACTATCACTCCCATAGAGCTTATGATTAGTTTTGAAATCACAACTTTTGCAAAAGAATTGCAATGTTATCCCACTTTCAACCGATATGGAAATCATCATAACGTCAATTTAAAACAAAAGTGAAAATACATAAAATAACATCCGGTTATTAATTTATTATCGATACAGATTTAAAACATTGTCGCCATCTGATGAATATTTTAGGGATTTTAAAACTTCAAATATATATAATTAAATAACTAGATACATTTTTGTTTCAAATTTGTTACATTTTGATGTTATGTTGATTCAAGGTTTCGTGCTGTTTATATAGTGATATTTTTTGTTTACTGTAATAAATTTTAAATTTAAAGTTCTTTTTTAAACCCCTGAGCACTTATGAAATAATAGTGGCAGTTGTATAATATTCAGGAAATTTTTTAATTATGAAATTTAATGTAATTGCTTTCAATTTTTTTTTAATAGTTCCAGTAAAGAAGATCTTATAACACATAAACGTTAGCCTATTTTTGTTTGCGCGCTTTACATGTTTTAGGGATTCATTTATGACATCACAGTATGAAAAACTTCTACTCGTGATCTTGTTAGTGTTATTGTGAAACAGTTATTTTTTGAAGTAAATTCTTTCCCGCATTAGTATAAAATAGTTTACGTTTAGAAAATTTGGCATTTGATTTGGTTACAGTGATTTAATACGTGACAAACACTATCAAAACTTTACTCTCCCTCCTATTCATTAATCTATTTTGATTCTTAACCTCTTAACTCTTTTCATTTATTGCGAACATTTTCTATTCACAATTCATTTTAATTCACCCAAAGTTTAATTAACTTTCTTAAAAAAAATCCTGATATCCACTTGCAATGTTGTAAATTTCCTCCATAACCAAACTATTAATAACATTAAAAAAGGGCCGTTGTCCAATGATAGAACGCTGAGCAACAGCACTTTTTCCGCTGATATGCAGATTATCAACTCATCTTTGATCTGGTTGTTGAATCGATTACTTATCCTAAACACACGCACAAACGATGCTTAAGTACATTTAAGCGCAATAATTGCTGAGCCAGAACATGAATCCAACCATGGAGCCCTGTGGGCATGAGGAGATTCCGAGTCCTCGTTCGATGAGCGAGCATCAAGTCGAGTTAATGGCAAGTGGAATCTCGAGGAAAAAGAATCCCAGAAACTCTTTAAGACCTCCCCATCTTGGCAATCATCAGTGCGAGAAAACTTACCCCTTAATTTCCCATCAGTATAACGAGGTTCCCAACAGCCGAATCCTGGGGGTCGTTGTTTGTAGGTTCTTTAGAAAGAACAAGTGCGTAATTGCACAAAGAAATCAATGGATATTTTCATGAAATACATTTATAATGCAGAATGCCATTAAAAACAAATATTTGACTTCTGTTTGTAATCATGAAAGATTCACTGGTATTCAATCAACCTATTTGGAGAAATGTATTTCAGATTCTGGGGGTTGGTTAAAAAAAATTATGTATTGTCCTGTCCAAGGAGAGGGAGCTCAGTAATTAACGTGTTTATCCTGCATGCGATGGAACGCACGCTCAGCAGTGGCGGATTCAAGGGGGGGGGGGCAACAGGCCTTTTGACCCCCCCTTGACCTCAGGTGCCTTTTTTTAAAATTAAGGAAGAAAAGGGGAAAATGTAAAATATAGGAGTTTGAAAATCGGACCACTAAACAGAAAATATACAGGCGCGCCAACCACGGGGGGAGGGGGGGGGTTTAGGGTCAGCCCGCTCTGACCGTCCCCCCCCCCATCCTGTTTCCCTAAGCACCCCCCCCCCTCCCCCCGCAGCTTCCAAAACACAGCAAGTCTCTTCCAAGATTTTTCTTGTTTGCCCCGGAGAATCTTTTTTTCTTGGCTGGGAATTTCATCGCTCGAAATGAAAAGCAAACACAACGCATCAACACAAACCCACAGGGGCCTCTCACAACTAGAGGGGGGAAGGGGGTAAAGCATCTACCCCAACAACACGTAGTAATGGCCCAAGAAAAAGTTAACGTTATCTGTCTGAGGCAATAAAAATTGTCGGATAAAATTACCACTCACTGTCTTCTGTGTCCGTCTTAGGGAAACGAAAGGGGCTACATTCAAACCCCTCTCCCACAGGGTTATAATAAACACAGAAGCTACGGATAAATAGCACCTCATTTGGCTACTTCGCACTAAGCTAGCCACATCAAGGTATTTTTTTTATGGATTTTGTTGCTAAGTATTGGATCCACTGCAAGACATTTTTAATGAAAACGAGGTTTTGGTAGGAAGTGGGTGTTTTGGTTGGGAATGCTTGTTAAATAAAAAAGCTTAAGCTTTAGAAAAATATAGCCTTACATACGCTTAACTTTTAAGATGGTTTTTGAGAGTTTTAAAAATACTCATTTTTAACTGAGTTTCAAAGCATTCATTGTTGCTCCAAAACAAAAGAAAAAAGCAAATCTATTTTTTTAAACCATTTTCCTTTTTTTTAAATTCGAAATAATTTAAAAAATTGGTATTAACATCGTAGAGATTTCCGTCTGTATACCTCTTTTAATTTTCCGTTGTGATTTACGATTAAAAAAAATCTATTTTTCATTTGAAAGGTAATGACAACGTGTACCAATCTTTTTTCCTGTGTGTATGTACGTAAGGATATACATCAATGTCCGAACGGACAGAGACAGTAGAATCAAGCTTAAAGTGTATCAAATATCGTGAAATATTTGCAAATCATTTCCTATAAATATGAAGTAGTAAAAGATACAAATACGTATTCGACGGAAATAAAATACTGAAAAGCTGGCATGACAAATATCTACATTCAATCAAACGCATACAATCTGTATACATGTAATGTGTACAAAAACTACTTTTTTTGCAAATTTGACAAAATTATTCTTAAAAAAATGTATGGCCCATTGCAAGCAATATTTACTTGCATAAAAATCATATTTTATAAGGTACATAGGTAAACAGTAAAATAACATAACTTATAATAAATTTTATCTCGCCAAAAAAACCTTTCAGTTGAAAGCAATTTAAGCACCACAAAACACAAGATAATCTTTGTATAGTTGTGGTGTGTGTGTCAAGCAGGGGTATAGGCTTCGAAAAAAGCACTTTCCGTGGGAAAGCATAGTTGGGGATCGTCACCTCTCTCGTCGTCCTCTTTCCAAGAACACAATCCGAATCCCCATTGCCCAGCTTCTGCAAAAATTATCTGATTTTTATCAAAGCAGGACATGAAACCCCGTTTGGTTTTTATGAACAAAGAAGAAAACCTGAAGTTGCAGGGTCCTTGCTTGAAACTGGAGACAATTATTTACGACCTCCCCCCCATCACTTAGCTGTTGGGAGCATTTTCGCAAAGGCGGTCGTACGTTTTCTCAGTTTTTGCCAGATCTTAGAAATATTTCCTGGACTGGCCAATGAGCAAAAAACAGAAACTGAGCCCATAGCCTCAGAATATTTGGCGTTGGACAGTGGACAGTTTAGTATTTGACACTGCGCGGAATAGGTTATTATTTTTATTTGTTATCTTTATATATCGAGTTTTTTGTCATTTATAAGTGTGTAAAGGCCCATTTAAAGGTAAGATATTAATAATAATTTCATTTAATGTTAAAACTTAATATAATTGAGTTTTCGTAAAAATATAAATGTCGCTTTAATATGCACTATTTATATATCTATTAGTGGTTAACAAGTGTTCCGTGAAATATTGTTTAATGTTTTGATCAATTGTTTATTTCTGTTAGATTTAGACTTGTTGGTGTTTATAAATTAATTCCTATTTTACGATCAAGGTAGTATACAAAACGTGTAAAAAATTACTGTTACATAATTTAAAAATTTGTATTTTTTTTATTTTAAATTGGTATTTAATTTATTCTTCAGAAAATGACAACATGTTCTTAGACTTATTTATACTATCCTAATTTATAATTTTAATTCGTACAAAAGGTAAGAAAAAGGAAGCTATTTAAAAAAAATAATAACTGTTACACTTTAAAAAAAACTTCAGAAGTTAACATTTTTTAAAAACTTTCAAAAAGTGTTATTTCATTAGAATATTTTGTTTTTTTATTTTATGTCGTAAATGATGCTGTCATAAAGTTATTTAGGTTGTGCATTAAAAAAGTACCATAGGGGATATGAATGTTCTATATTTTTATTTCGTAAAAAATATTTGAAATATTTTTAGTCATTATGTAAACCTCACGCATCTTCTTTTTGTTGTATTACTTCTTGTATTAAATAAACATATTTTTTTTTATAATTGCATGAAAAAAAATCCGATTTTTACACTATAATTTTAATATCAGACGCGTGCGAAAAGAAAAGTTATTCTTCTGATGGAAACAGTGATAAAAAATTACTTTTTTTATAATTGCGTGAAAAAAAAATCTGACTTTTACACTATAATTTTATTTATCAGACGTGTGCGTAAAGTTATACTTTTTTAGAAACAATGATAAAAAAATTACTTTTTTTCACCTTAAAGCAGTGAAAAAAAAGTACTTTTTTTTCACTCGTCTCAAAAGATACCAACATTTCAAGTAAAACTGATATATTTTCTACTTTTTCCTTCACAGTAATAAATATTTCTTCCAAAAAGGTATTATGCCCCTTTAAAAATAATCAAAAATGCAATTATTAAAAGATGAGGTATAATCTTAATTTATTTGATAAAAAATAATAAAAAGATTATTAATTATAATAATATAATAATTAAATCAATATATTAATTAAATCAATATAATAATCATAATATGTTAATTAAATCAATATAATAATCATAATTTATTAATTATATGTTATCGCCGACGTTCATGATTTTGAACTTTTGGGCCAGAAGTTGATAATAGGAATCCTGTGTAACATTTGCCCCCCTCTTAAGTTTCGGCTGGATCCGCCACTGACGCTCAGTCCATGACATTGCCAGAATAACTGCTTATCTACAAACGGTCTGTGCAGCCAAAAAACAGATGAGTAATACCCCGTATAGATTGAGTGCACGTCAAAATATGCCTCCCGTACCATGTTGCTTTTAAAAATTGCGCTGAGAACCAACTCAGGTGTCAGCTCGTCACTTGACTTTAGTTCTAAATTATAAATCCGTCAATAATAGCCCTCGTGTAGCTCTAGTCTGGCGAAAATTCAACTCAACCAACCAAAAAGTTTTTGCAAAGCAGTCAGGTAGAACCAAGTTACCAAGTTTTGGCAACAGCCCCGGCAACACATCTATAACTTACAAAGAGTAGATGAGTTGATGTAGGGAACCAATGTTGAAGAGCTTGCCCGATATGAAAAGGTATTCAAAAATATAATTTGATTATAATTATTTGCATCAGAACACACAGTAAGGACAGATTTTGAATCTTTTATGATGATGTCGATGACCATCAAGGAGGACTTTCATTTCTTTGAAGTGTTCAGCCCTCAATCTGGCTGTTGTGGTTGGCATTGAGCAACTACTATTTAGAATATAAAAGGCATTCTTTTTCGTTTTTGGGGGAGTTTTCATATGGCTTTTGTGTCAGCATCGTTAAGTATAAAGCTGCTGGAAAGTTGAGAAATGCTTTAAGCTTAGATTTCAGTGAATGCATTTAAAACCATGAAGAAATTTTGTGATTTGCATCAGAAGTTGACTTGAATTACAATCGACCATGATTAAAGATGGAAACACGAAAGTGGTAGAAGAAATGTCAGAGTGAAGAAAGAAGGGATTAACCCTTTCGCTACGAAGGATTTTTGCTTCCTCTAAATATTTGATAGGAATAACATTATGGAATCCTTAGTTGTTCGGGCGGTTTGGGGCGTTTCAATAATGAAAGGATTAAAGAAGCATCAGTAGTGAATGTACAATGCTAAAATCTTAAGTGATTGAAGAACAGAGACAGAAATTAGAATGTTCTTCTCCTCCACATTCCCGCCGCATCCTAACGAAGTCGCCCCCCTCCCCTCTACATTTGCCGCCACGATGATTTACTAAAGTCAAGATAACGACTTCGTTTTCTCATAATGAAGTCGCCTGATAGGATGGGGTCACGAACGCCCCCATCCCTCTCTAATTAAGTCCCTTGATTGTCAGGTAGACCGCACATTCGTCTTCTGTCGGACGAGATTTTTTTTTAAGGGTTTGGTGATTCCCTAAAATTGTGCAGTATCAGCGGAAAACTCGTTTTTTCCGCGAGATTAAACGTATTCTTATTATTTTAAGAAACAGTGTAATTTTTTTTAAACAGAGCAACAATATTTTCAGATTCGAGGCCCGACGGAGTCTTCAGATTTTCTGGATGGAAAAATAGGGGCACGCATCACAGAAAAAAATGTTTTGTTGGGAGAACCAAATTTTTTTTGTTGATGCGTTTTGTTGAATCATTTTGTTGAATTAACAATATTTTACTTGCCCCAACAAAGAGAGTTTTGTTGCTGTAACAAAACGAGTTTGGTTGAGGTAAGCACGGCCTACTATTGGCTGCTTTTAACTATGACGTTTTGCCGGACCGCAGAGGAAGCTACCTTGCTGGTGGGACCCTACGCGCCATGACAGAAATTGCCCAAAATTTTCGTCTTCGCAGCTACTGTGGATTGTTGTGAGCAGGTAAGGTTTACTTTTTTTATGGTAATATTTAGTTTTAATAAAATAAATAATGGTTTAACCCTTTTTAAAGTTATACTTCTTGAAAGATTTTGTTGCATTTAATCTAATTGTATGTATTAACCATGCCTTTTTAAAACATAGCGTGTTAGTGTTAACGATACTCGCAACCAAGCACACAAGCCTGGAAACATGTCAACCAACTTACCAAATGCGTAAATATGTAAACAAACATTCGTTAATGTTGTATAATATGCAACTAACAGATGAAAATAATACCGTATCATTAGATGAATTTGAATAATCATAGTTAAAAGCTTTTAGTAATATATATTGTTATTTGTTAATGTGAGGAAATTGTTAAGATTTAAACTTAAATCGGCAAGTTGTTCAAGACTTTTGTCCCTTGCCACAAATCTATTTAAGGTGTATCTGTTAAGAGGGATTTATAGAGGTAAAGTTAAGAGGTCGATTATAAATAGCTTTAGAATAAGAATTGTTAATATGTGTTTCTTGATCATTTAGCCTTAATTTTGAGATATACATGTTTATTTTGATTTTACGTGTTTTGAAATTTGGTACTTGTTTGGGTCCTATGTTTTACATATTGATATTGTAGCGGCTTTGATAACTCATTGTCTGTCAAAAGGATACTCAAGTAGGTGGAGATGAGTTATCTCGGCCAACTACTATTAACGTTGTTATCTGAAATAGTGGTAGGTAAACCGCCACACCACTCCCCTCTTAGAAACAAAGATTTAAGTAACAGTGCGCAGGTTGCTTCGCTGTGCTTTGTGCTGCGGTTGAGCTTGAACAAAAATTTTAGTCGAAATGGGAAGATGAATTCAGATTGTATTACACTTAGATAGATGTCTTCAAATCTCAGCCAGCCAGTGCAACCTCCCATTCGAAGAGTAGTCCAATAATGCTTCCTGATTTACTTACTTTATTGCCTAGTAATTTTAAAGAAATCTACCGATGACTTAGTTAACCGGCATATTAATTAATGAATGTTAAAACGAGAAGAGTTTCAATACTAAAATGAGCATATGTATAAAATAGATTTGGAATGTCATCAAACTTTTATGCATGACACGTTCAATTTGGCTAAGCTAAAGAATTTAATGACTGTTACCTAAATATTTGTTTTTGTTTTTCAACATATATTACCTCAATTATACATAAATAATCCGAATAAGTAAATTTTCAATTTATTTTTTCTGTCAGGAAATCAGTACTAATGGCTACCACTTTCATTTTTAAGATTTTTAATTCCTTGAATGATGCCCAACAGTTTTTCCACTCTACAGGTGCTCTTCAAGCCGCTTCTACTCTCGTTGTCCATCAAGCATCGCCTCAGCACGATGTCCATCAAGTCCAGCACCCGAGGGTCACCCTGTACCATGTCCCTCACCAGTGCCAACTGCCGTTGGATGCCCGCATATTTTCCTATGCGCCAAGTGCCACTCAAGTCGCCAGACAACTAGTTGCCACTCAAGCACCGCCTCAGTACGATGTCCATCAAGTCCAGCACCCGAGGGTCACCATGTCCCTCACCAGTGTCAACTGCCGTTGGATGCCCGCATATTTTCCTAGGTGCCAAGTGCCACTCAAGTCGCCAGACAACTAGTTGCTATCAAGCCTCGCGACAGCACGATGTTCGTCGAATGATACCCGTCAGCTCTTCCGTTCTTCAGGTGCTCTTCAAGCTACTCCTGCAATGTGCCCAACAGATCTTCTACTCGTCATGTGCTCCTCAAGCTACTCCTCCACACGCTGCCATTCCAGCGCGATATCCACTAAGCTCATCACCTGAGAGCATCCCAAGCCCACATTACCCGCGGTGGTCTGCGGCCAATTGGTTCCCTCAAGTTGCTCATCTTCGTCATCATCTTCAAGTTGCTCATGCGTCAATCAAGCCCCGTCACTGCTGCACAATGTCCATCGAATTTATTCCTTGAGTGACACCCACATGCTTTCACGCTACTCTGGTGCTCCTCAAGTTTCTCCACTAATTCAGCTTAAAATCCTCAGTTCTAATTAAAATTTTTAAGCAGTTGCCACTTACAAAGTTGAAATAAAGATAGCAAGTTCTAATAGTGACTCTCATGATCGTGTGAAAATTTTCCAATGGTTTTTTAATCCGACTAACAATTTTATATCAATGAGTTTTCTTTATTATGGTATGATGTCAAAAATCCTCTAGGACTCTAGGTAAAAAATAAAATACGAATGTAACACATTGGGTTGCTAGTCAGCTTGTGGATATTCAGTCTAAATTTTAATATAACGGTTAATATATAATTTTGGCATGAACCCTGTGTATAGTTACATCAGCATAGAAAACAACTGCCCTTGAAGGCAGTTGATCTATGCTTCAAGTGCATTCACACATTAAATGCAACATATGCTCCAGAATCAATGCAAATTTGGCTTTTGATTCAAAAAGCTGTTTATAATATTACATCGAAAAATGATAAACAGCTACCTTGTGTTAATTCTATCTTAGCTGCCTGTCAAACTTAATTTTGTGTTTCCATTATAAGTAAAGTTGTAATTAATTTTGACTATGTTTATCTGTTTTGTGTGCGAGAGAAAATGCAAAAGCATTAGAGCACTATGTATTATTTTAAGGTAGGCGAATACCCAAAATTCTAAAATTTTTACTATTAGTTTAATCTTTTCCAAATTTGGCATAGTGATTTCAAATATAATGAACAATGCTTTTTTGGCAATTTTTTTTTATTTGAATATAACTGATTTATTTTAAACGGTGTTTTTCAACTACAAAATGGGGTTTACGCTAGCACTTCTAGCATAAAAAGTTTTACATTAATTTACCTGAAATTTTTAACAGATGCTATTTCAATATATATCTGTGCCATGAACCTCTAACATCTGGTGTAAATATACTATTTTTTTTTTATGTCCAAGTGTAGTTAATCAAAAAAAAATCTTTTTAGTTAATTCATAACATTTTTCTTTAATAACTTTTTTCTTGCAATTTGTATGTAACTCTAAAGGGTCATTGCATCTATCAGTTCAAAACGAGGAATTTTACACATAATGTTTATAGGGGGAAAATTCAATTTGGTCTACTTTTTATGTAAACCTTTTTTTTTGTTGATATTTCACTGTTTAAAATTTTTCAATTTTATTCTAATTAAAATATTGCCTTAATAGTTTTCATTATACTATTTGAAATCACTATGCCAAATTTGGAAAAGATGAAAGTAATAGTAAAAATTTTAGAATTTTTCCAAGATTTAGTAAAGCAATCAGGAGAGGCTTTCCCAAACAAACTGTACATCATATCTTCGCTTCCAAGAAGTCAAGTGCAAATGATACTTGGGTTGACTACTGAATTTTTAGGCAATGGTTTCCTCTCAGTTTTGAAAGATAAGATTATTTCTTCAATTAGTTGTGAGGAAGATAAAAAAAAATGTTTCAGATATGTTAACCATTCTAGAAAATCCTTTCGAGAATGTGTCAACTGAATATCTAAGGTTTTCCAATCTAGAAAAAAATAATGCCCTTATTAAGCCTGTTTCGTATTCCGTTGGAAAAAAAATCTTCTATAGGGAAAGTACCTAATACTATTAAAATTATGGGTCAATTTATTTCAATGAGAACAGTTTTAAAAAGAATTTTTTGAACTACCTGCACTTTAAATTTTTTGAGTGAGATCACGGTGGTTTTAGGTGGACATAGCTAATATATTACTTACAAATGTTTTGTAAAATGCCAGATATATAATTTTTTTTTACTAATGATGTAGTGTTAATCAGGATGGAATATTGATGGACAATGTAATATTACTCATTGTATAATATTTGTGTATCTTTCACGTTAGTTTTTTTTTTCAATGTCGTACAAATATTAATTTATGTATGAAATAAAACAATCTTTTCAAAGCTATGCTTAATTTTACATTTTATATATTTTTATACTCAAATTATATAAAAAATTAAGATCATACTTAAACAAATTTGTTTCTGATAAAATAAGAAGATAAAGCATATGATATGACATTTTTATTAATAATAATTATATTTATTGACGTAATATTTTTATTCATTTTTGGATTGACATCAAAAATCATTGCCATGAACAAAATCATTTGGTAAAAACGATTAAGCTTTTGTTGAATGAACAAAATAATTAGGTGGAAATGACTAAACTTTTGTTGGATCAGCAAAATCATTTGGTAAAAACAAGTAAGCTTTTGTTAAATCAACAAAATAATTTGGTAAAAGCGACTAATATTTTGTTGAATCAACAAAATCGTTTGGTAAAACAAGTAAGTTTTGTTGAATCAACAAAATACTTTTGTTAAATCAACAAAATAATTTGGTAAAAACGACTAATACTTTGTTGAATCAACAAAATAATTTGTTTGAATCAACAAAATAATTTGTTTGAATCAACAAAATAATTTGGTAAAAACGACTAATATTTTGTTGAATCAACAAATTCATTTGGTTGAATCAACAAAACCATTTGGTTGAATCAACAAAACCATTTGGTTGAATCAACAAAATAATTTCAACAAAATAATTTGGTACTGACAACAAAATTTTTGTTGGCGCTATATTGACCAAAAAATTTTGTTGAAACAACAAAATTTTTGTTCTTTCAACAAAATATTTTTTTCTATGTGACATGTAAAAGATATCTTAAATACCCGTTCGGCTTGGGTTCTCTTGGCAAAATTACATCTTGGCTTATTTTAACATCCACAGAGAGCTCAGATTCATTATAATCTGAGCGGCAAAATCGGTAGAGAGAGTCGCCTAGATGGTACCACAGAAAAATAGCTCTCAGTCTCATGTTTTTTTTTACAGCTTTGCTCATTGGCTTACGGTGTCCTTTGTTGTTAAACATTGTCAGAAAACCTGACTTGTTATTTTTTAAAAGGTTAACGCCCCTCGGTACTTTTAAATGATTGATGCCTCGGCACGTACCAACGCGAACACAGATAACTTTTATTCTAGACATACTGACACTCCAGACACACACCTCCGACATTTAATGCATCAGTATTCGGATGGTAGAACTAGTGACATTTTTTATAGTGCAATTCAAAGAGTGACAATTACTAGTTGTGAAAGTTTTCATCAACTACATTTGATTTAGTTGATGGATATAAAAAAAACTTCAAAGTTCCTACTAACACCTAAATTCCTCGGCTCAATAGCCCATTAGTGGGTGAAGGCCTGCCGTGCCCATTCCAGCTTACATGACCATGGGCTCTGGTGTGCTAGGCATATGTCCCGGCCCGGTAAGGTGGTCAGCCTCACGCGGAACCTCCAGGGTTTAGTTCCCAAGCATACTTGGTACTCATTTTATCGACCCACTTAAGAGATGAAAGGCTGAATCCAACCACGCCCAATCTGAGATTCGATCCCCGGATTCGCGGCGTGGCAATGCAAAGCACTACCACTAAGCCACTGGGTCTCCCTAATAACCATAGAGATCTTAATAAAAGTATTAGAGTGGAGATCACGTGACCTATCTATGCTAACGACGGGACGAGCCTGGGGGCCGCCATCTTGAGTCCGAGACCAACTTTTTTAAGTCGAAATTGCTTAGAAAAAAATAAATTTAATTCTAAAATATTAAAAAATACCATAAAAATACTAGCTGCATTTTGGAATATTTTTAGTGACTTTAAAAGAACTTTTAACGCTTTTCTAGTATTTTTATAATATTTATTTTGTAATTTTAGAATTAAATTTTATTTTTCACGTATTCTTCTTCTTAATATGACGGCGATGGCTGCAAGTTGCCAGTGTCGCCATCACATAAAGAAAAAGAATGCTAGGCAAAAAGTAAAATTTAATTCTAAAATTACAAAATAAATATTATAAAAATACTAAAAAAGCGTTAAAAGTTCTTTTAAAGTCACTAAAGATATTCCAAAATGCAGCTAGTATTTTTATGGTATTTTTTTAATATTTTAGAATTAAATTTATTTTTTTTCTAAGCGTTTTCCACTTTAAAAAGTTGGTCTCGGACTCAAGATGGCGGCCCCCAGGCTCGTCCCGTCGTTAGCATAGATAGGTCACGTGATCTCCACTCTAATACTTTTATTAAGACCTCTATGCTAATAACTCCAAATCTTCCAAGACAGAACTAGCAGTCAGGGTTAGATTCCAGCCCATAGAGATAGTAAATCCGTGGCCCGTGCTCTCTTGCACACTTTCTAGAAAAAGAAAAAATACCAATTCCAATAGTTTTAATGAGATTGTGACACGTCGTGGATGGCAACAGCTCCTACGGTTTGTTGTCATTTGTTGTTTGGAATTATTTACGTTTTGGTATTCGAAAATGAGTTTTCTAAAGATATTTTAAATGTCAACTTCTTGCTGTGCTGTTGGTTGTTCAAAATATTTGTTAAAGAAAGCTTGCATCGAAAGAAAAAAAATTTCATCTATATCGGTTATTTTGAGAGTGAATCCGAAGCAACCAATGAAATCGCAGTGCATGTAACCAAAGCAAGCAAATTTCAGTACGGATACAAATGGAAACACAATCACACATGACATCATCTGAAATATTTCCATTAACTTTTCTTTAAAAAAAATCGTTATCGTTTTGTTTATATTATTATTGTTCGAAATTTTAAAAGACAATTAAAAAAACTTAATTTCATATGTATATACATTCCAATAAAATCATATAATTTTACATATATTAAACCAATAGCGACATTAAAAATACATTTATTACATTACATTATTTTTATTGTTTCCATAGTGATCATTACAAAATCACGGAAAACATATTCCTTATCATATAGGAAAAAAAGTTTTTTCCATTTATTAGAATTTAAAAACAGACCACTCATAAACTATTTAGAAAGGAAAGTCTTTTAGTGAAAATGTAAATTTTTTTATTTCTTACACTCTCTTAGTTTTGGAAGCAAATTATTGATTGACGAAGACTTGATTGAAGTTTAATGGAGATGGATGCGTGCCGATAAAAATATCCTCTTTTTACTAAAGATTTTAAGAAAAGCACAGATTTCATGGTTATTTTTGAAGTGACAGAGATAATGGGCATGTTTCTCGACCTTGAGTGGCAACAGTTCCAGCGGCATTGTTTTCATTTTTGCTCGTTGTTTTGGTGTTAGCCCCGATAGTGAGTTTTCTGTGTTTCTTTCAGTTTCACGAATGTAGTTTACAAACTTTTCTTTCAGCTGAACTAAAGATTTTCTCTGTTTATGAATCACATAAAATTGCTGTCCCACGATTTCGTTTATATTGTAAATTAAAATATCATCCAAACCGAAGTTTTCCCACAACAACGCCGTTTTGGTAAGGCTTTAAATAGTTGAAATGTAATCGAATTAAAGCTAACAAAGTTCAATAAATAGCCAGAAATTAAAAAATATATATTAATTTTATATTTGGTCATTCTGTTTCAATGGGGAACATTCATGTGATGTCACGCGGTTTGTTATCCTACACCTCTCGAAACGCGTGATAATGTTATCCTATACAGCTCTCGAACCACGTGCTAATGTTTTCCAACTGCTTTAACCTGTCTAACCGCTTTTTTTACCACAGCGATTTGGAATGGACAATTCCCACATTTTTTTTTTTTTTATTCGATGAAGGATGTCGAAAAAAAAATATTAGTCCAAACAAAAAAAAATTCCGATGCGTATTTATTTTTTTATTCAATTTCAAAGTCGAGCTTTCGAGAAGCGCGCGAAAATCACTCAAAAGCCCGTGGAAACGCTGTGACGTCAGCTTTTACAAAACTCGTTCCGATCAGCTCTGGTTGATATTGGCATTTGTGTGAAACTGAAACTGTGAAGTATGCGATACAATTAGTTTCGTTTGTTAAAACTATTTAAACATGTCATATAGGTATTGCATAGTTCCTGAGTGCCATAATACTACAGTTACTATCCCAGAAAAGATTTTTTTTTATATTCCAAGTAAGGCTATGCGACGTGCCTGTTTCTCCTAAATCGTAAGCTGTAGTGTAGACAACTTTCTTTCCAGAAAGTATAGAGAATAGCTCATTGTAAAAGTTAAGAAACAAAAGAGTGTTTTTTTTTTAGTTTTTAGCTACTTTTCTTTAATGTTTGAGTTATTAATTGCATAACTGTTTGTTGTTCAAAAAGTTATAGTAAAAAGCGACATTGTAAATATTTGAATAATAGATGGCAGCACGAGTGCTTTGGAATCAATGTTCTAAATACATAAAGTAATTAATTAATAGCTTATATTTAGTTATTTTTGGGTTTTTCTATTGGAATTAAATTGAAAAAAAAAGAATGTATAAATGGCACATGCATTTGAGTTGTTAAATAAAATTATAAATTTAGATTCAATGATTTTACAAAACTTCGATTGTGTTAGATAATAACGCAGCTTTTGGGTAAGTTGTCGCCCTGCGCTTTGAAAAAGCCTGGTTTCATCGAAATAAATGGAAGAAAAAAGACAATTAGAACAAAAAATAATAGTAAATTAAAAATAAAGAATAAAAATCCGAACGTTTAAGAACTAAAACAAATTTAATAAGAAATCAATTGAAAACTCTAGATAGGTCGTCTGCACGCCGTTGTAAACTTTAGTAAACAAACCCACGGAACATAAATGGTGACGTCACAACCGCTCCAACCAATAGCAGAACGGTTAAAACAAGAACTAATTTCCGCGAGTTTTTAAAATTAAATATTAAATTAAGCAAATTTTTTTCGATATTTTAACCAGGATATTTGGAATCAGCGTTGTTTTGTCTGTTAAGAAAAATAGTTTTGAAGTGTTTTTAAAAAATACGGGAATTGTCCATTGAAGCTCAGGATGATATGGCCGTGAATGTCCCCCATTGTTCTGAACACAATGCAATATTTTCATACCTTAATAAAACGAAAAAAATGCTAATATCATTTAGATAAACTAAAGCTTTTCTCAGTTTGCAAATCAAGTTAAATTGCTGTCCCGAAATTTCTCTCAATTCCTCCGCATAAGACAAAATATCATCTAAACCGAAATTCTCTGACCGCATTGACGTTTCCGTAATGCTTTGCATACTTGAAACCTAATCGAATTAACCCTTTCAGTCCCAGTGATGCCATTTGGCATCATCACTTTCAATATTTTTTTCAAAATGTTTATGTCCCGTTATGACATCCAAACACACATCATTCGATTCTTCATACTGAGTTCTATTAGCCAATATTTTACATTAATCTCAATAGAAGTCAGAACTACGATTTTTTTTATTTGGAAAATAGTCAACAAGCGTCTCTCCTGATTTTTGATAAGTTAACTTCAGTTCCATTTAAAATACAATTTAAACTATTTCGGTTGAAATAAATACTAAATTTTTTTTTTTATTAAAATGGTCAGATACCTTAAAATATATAACTCGAAGTGTTTTTAGGTAATATATATATTTTTATTTTGTTGTTTTCCACAGTTGAAGAATTTTGGCATTGTTTCAAAAACCATATAAAAAATTCAAATGAATTTTTTTTCTCATGGAATTCGTATATATTTGACCTAAAATAAGCTTATTTTGTGGATATCAGATGTTTCTGTAGTGTAGTAAATTTTTGGGACTGAAAAGGTTAAGAGCAATAAAGTTTATTAAATAACAGGCATAAAAACAAGTTGCGAGTAAATAACTTTAGAATAGTGTTCCAACCGACGAAAAAAATGCTCGTTTTTAGAGTGAAATCGCAAGAAATGCAAAAATGAAAACATAACGAGACAAGTGACATAATCTCAAACAACCAAATTGTTATGCTTATCGTTTTTTTCTTTTTTAAGAAATGAAATTTAAAACTTAAGTTTTTTAAACAAAATCAGCCCAGTAATAAAAGACATATTCACTAAAAATCGACAATTTTTTGATTTTTTAACTTCAGTTTAGTATTCTGATGATAGCATGAAAAAAATTAATTTAAATAACTCGTTTGTAGATGGCAGCACCAAAAAAACCCTCTTCTAAACCGCTAAAAAAGATAGTTGCTATACGCAGCACTATTTTTTTGTTAACCCATCGCAATTTAAAAATGAACTAATTTTTAAGGAAATTAGTATAAATCATAGAGATCTTAATAAAAGTATTAGAGTGGAGATCACGTGACCTATCTATGCTAACGACGGGACGAGCCTGGGGGCCGCCATCTTGAGTCCGAGACCAACTTTTTTAAGTCGAAATTGCTTAGAAAAAAATAAATTTAATTCTAAAATATTAAAAAATACCATAAAAATACTAGCTGCATTTTGGAATATTTTTAGTGACTTTAAAAGAACTTTTAACGCTTTTTCTAGTATTTTTATAATATTTATTTTGTAATTTTAGAATTAAATTTTATTTTTCACGTGTTCTTCTTCTTAATGTGACGGCGATGGCTGCAAGTTGCCAGTGTCGCCATCACATAAAGAAAAAGAATGCTAGGCAAAAAGTAAGATTTAATTCTAAAATTACTAAATAAATATTATAAAAATACTAGAAAAGCGTTAAAAGTTCTTTTAAAGTCACTAAAAATATTCCAAAATGCAGCTAGTATTTTTATGGTATTCTTTAATATTTTAGAATTAAATTTATTTTTTTCTATGCGTTCCACTTAAAAAAAGTTGGTCTCGGACTCAAGATGGCGGCCCCCAGGCTCGCCCCGTCGTTAGCATAGATAGGTCACGTGATCTCCACTCTAATACTTTTATTAAGATCTCTATGGTATAAATCAAGTAAAATCAAAAAATAAAAGGGTTATATATCTATGAAGCTAATTATTTTTATGTAAAGCAAATTATAGATAATCAATTAGTGGGATTTAAGGAGGCCAGGACCCTTCTTGGGCTGTAGCGCCAATGATAATGATGAGATGAATTAGTGGAATTTCGGAATCATTTACTTGAAATTCAAAACTTTTATAAAAATTAATTGTAATTTTGAATTGGATAAGTTATTATTGACATGAAAAGAATTAAAAATTCTAACAAGTAACATAAACCGAGACAAATTTTCGACTTACATTCCAGAAATTATGCCCAATTGCATCAAATATTTATTTGGAGTCAACTAATGATGCACTCCATTTTATTTATTGTGGTAAAACAAATATTTAAAAAGTTATTTCGCCCTGAATAAAGTTAGTTCTTAATGGGTGCTTCACAAGAACCCTAAATATCTATTCCAGATAAAATTCAAATCATAATCCTTTTATGTATAGTTCAATCAAACACATATGAAGAGTTCATGGGAAAAAACGATTGATTTTGCAGAGAAGTTTTCTTAGCAGGCCACTTTGGCGATGATAGCGAGTGATCGCCTAAACTTGTGTAAGGAAACCAGTTCCTACTACAGATATCATAGTTAAAGTAATAGAATGGCAGATCACGTGACCTCCAATGCTAACGACGGGGCGCGCAAGTAGCTCCCATAAGAGCCCCAATGAAGTCAGTGTTGTAGCTCACGTGATATGCCACACAAATACTTTACCTACTATCTCTGTGGTTCCTAGCTACCAAGATTCAGGCGATTGGCGATCCCAACGCTTGGACCAAGCGAAGAAGAAAGAGAGAAACCGGTTTTCTGCCGCCAAGCAGACAATTGCGGGCGTCCGCCTAATAAATCAATCGGTTATTCCCGTGTACTCTTCATATATAAATAAAATATACATAAACAGATAGTTCTCCTTAAAATCCAAAATATTTTTAGTGGCTTCTTCAAATTCCTACTTTTCACAAAATTAAGTTTTTTTTTAAAGTATATAGTTTTTCAACAATTTTTTGTAAAGCCTTGATGAATTTTAAAATTCCATAAAAGCAAATGTTTTTATCTTTTTCAGAATTTTTGACCTCGTAATGTTTAGATTAAAGGTGGTAAAGGCATCCCGCATTAGATGGCTGGGCCATGTGTTTCGATACGAAGACAATTTCACCACTAAAAAAGTAACTTTTTCGAAGATAGAAGGGAAACGGCGCAGGGGAAGAGCCCCAACTAAGATGGCTGGGAGTGGTGGAAAGAGACCTCAAGGTGTTAGGAGTTAACCGATGGAGGGTCATTGTGGGGGACAGAGTCAGATGGAGGAAGACTTGGAGAGACGGCCTTGGCCTGTAACAGGCTGTAGTGTCAGCGAAGAAGAATTTTTAGATAAAAGAAAACCATTTTTAAGTTAGGGGGAAATCAGTGCTTCATATTATTATTAGTTTTTTCATTTAGCCTTAGGGATTTAAGTAGTCATGAACAAAAAACGTTGAAACTGGATGCAAATAAGTTTTCTATCTACCTTCTATGACAAATACTTGAAAATAACTCAGAAAATGCTTTATGACTGTTTTCTTACTAAGATTAACTTCTGATTGAACCTTATTAATGTTCAAAATGAGTTATTTGACGAAATTAACAAAGACCCGAAAAATTGATTTTGATTTTTTTTTTTTGGGGGGGGGGGGGGTATTAAACTGTATAAGACGCAGCAATTGAAAAAAATATATAGAATCATAAATGGCATGAGAATTTTATTTGATCCTTGAAGTACATGATCAATAGTTTCATGTGTACAAAACCAATCCACATACTTTCGCACAAGAATTTCCAAATAATAAACAATGCCTTACAATTCATTACAAAACTGGAAAGTGCAAAATCCACAAGTTAAGAGTAAAAATGGAATTCCACAGACGAATAATCAATATTTACATCAAGGAACAAAAATTCTTAAAACACAAAATTACAATTTCTTTAGTACATTACTTACAATGCTCCTGGCAATGACCACATTAATGCTCAAGAAGCTATACATTATTGAAACTTGAACTTTATCATAAATTTAAATAGTTATTAGGAAGTACATACACGAGCTTAGAAACAAGATGGAGACTCAGTATTCCTAATTTTTGGTTTAAAATGTGTCGTTGCTTCAATATATAATGGATCATTTACTAGTATAGTATTATAGAAAAGTACAAGAGTGAACAAATACTTTTTTAATTTAATGACAAGGAAGCTACAACAAAGAATACACCTATGGATTATGAATTGTTGATGTTGGAAACTTTAAAACACTTGTAAAAAGACACGAAATTTTCAATTCTTTAACTGTTATCCTAGTATTAGCCCATTTCAAAAACAATTTTTCAGTAAGCCTGAAGTCCTTAAAGCGTAAGGTTTTCCCTCTTATTAATATAAATTAAAGCACCAGCTATCCCAGAACATATTAAATATTGTTATTGTACAAAAAAATTTATATCACTGATAAATAAAATACAAATAATTCAAATTATCTAGTTCTTGAGTTATTTAATTTTCTAATAATATACAATTGAATATGGGATCCAATGTATTATTAACTGACGATAGTCATTTTTTTTTACAACAAAATATTCATAATATTTTAGGTATAGTCCACAAAATTTAATTTAACCAAGTTTATTAAAAAAAATAAAGAATTCAACCAAGTCGAAAACATAAGTTATTCTTACCAGCAAATCTTATTTTGGTTGGAAAACTTTTTCAGATTTTCCACACAAAATAAAAGTTACATTTTAAGTCAGAAGGAATCCAAAGGGAATAAATATGTTTAACAGCATTTTTTTATTGGATAGATTAGGAACATATTTAATATTAAAATACTACTTTATTACCCTAATGTGAAGTAAAAGTATGTGACCATGTTAATCACAGCAAATTTGAATGTGCTATTATCATTTAATAAATTGAATGATTTTTTTAGAATTGTGTTTGTGTTACCCAAATGGCATCTACGATCTACAAAATGATTATTGCTATGAAGTTATTTGCATTATTTTTGGCTACTATTAGTAAAAAGTCATCTGTTAAAAATTTATTTTTAACACACTTATACCCCTAAAAAAGCACAATGTAATAAGAATATTGAAATTCTTTGCAAACATTGACATTTTTCTGATCGTAGAATTCCAAATTTTCCATTTCAATCTGGAGTATTTTTTATGAAAAATAATAAACTGTACAATGGTTCACAACACCATTAGCCATTTAACAATTTAGAAATGATACACGTTACCAAAAAAGTTTCAAATCATGTTAAGATAGTCGAGTAGTTAGATGAGTTTAATGAAATCCCTAACTTTTTCATGTATCTAAGGGGGTGTTATTTCTATATATATTAGGGTGGCAACCATGAATTAGTATCTAGTGTATGTGTGAATTACTTACTGATGAATATAACTATATTTATGTCATGCAGTTATTGCTACTCATTATTTATGTACTGATTATTATCCTTAAAAACACTGAGTAATGAGAACTTTCCAAAATTCCTATCACACGACCTCCAATGGTCTCATCTACAAAAATGGATGGAAGTGACCACAGCATATGCAAAATAATACACAAGCTAAAAGTAATTTATGTATTATTTGTACAAAGGCTAAGTTATTTGCATGCTTGCCTGCAAAAATTTTGAATATTTTTTTACCAAAAAAAACTACTCTAGAATAAAAACAATTAAATTTCTTGTAAAGTAACTAATTGTCAACTTCATGAAAATTAACAATTCTTAATTAATGGCATTAACACAATAAATAATTTCATTAAATTATTGTTAATTTTAAAAATTCAAAATATCAAAGTCACTCTTTAAATCTATTTATTAGTCAAAAAATCTATTAAAGCAAATGTGGAAATATTCTAGAAACAAAGTTTCCAGTAAAGTGTAAATAATTCTTTCTATATACAATTTGTACAAAGTAGCAAAGACAATATATACAAACTGACAGGTCTTATCACACTCTGTAATACTTGTGGCATATCTCTTAATAAATTCATTGTAATAATTGAAAAAGTTTTCAGGTATTAGTAAAAAAATTATAGATCCTACATTGCAGTACCATAAGACATTTTTACAAACCATAAACAATTTTAATTATGGATAATCATATTTTAAATGTTAAGAGCTATGCAATAAAATGAGTTACAAAGAGGTAAAAGAAATCCAATAAAAGAAATTATTTTACCTACAAAAAAACTCTTAAATAGTTCTGCCATCAAACTTATTTAACATTCTTTTAAGTATTATTAAAACTTTACTTGAACACATAGAAGAAAATATATGGCATTTGCAAAAATGCTTCTGCATTACCAGGCCAAACAACATTATTAAATCTAGGCCTTCGAAACAACTCGCAACCAACTTATTAAATATATTAAAATGTTCTTTTAAAAGCAATTTATGACTACAGTAAGGACTTGCGACTCCACGTAGTATCATAAATTACAAATTGAGAAAAAGGAGTATTTCCATTTTTTTCAGTCCAATCATTGAGCCTTATAACAGCCCCGTCCACACAGAAATCATTAAAACACTGTTTAACATAAAGAACTCTGTACAGCAGAAAAATATTTCCTTTTGAAAAAAAATCACTAGCCTATCAAATAGCAGTTTTAAATACAAGTTCATTCCTTTTCTACATTATACATTCAAAGCAGTGTTTTCTTTTACTTTCACGATCAAATATAGTATAAAAAGTATGTACACTATTTTTCACATACAAGACAAACATGCATTTCAGACACATTTCAAAAGAACTCTCCATGTTCCGAGTAAGACAAACACAAGTGCCTTATATATACAGCTCGGGTATCGCTTCACCCATTTACACCTGGAACACAGTAAGCTCATCCTATTTACGGAATGAATGTCCCAGTTTTCCTGGTATCGATCAAACTATTTTGTCAGAATAACCGTGGCAACTTCCTAACAGAGGGATGGTATGGTACAGATATCATGCAGGTTACTTCACAATTTATTGCGGTATTATTTTAATTTAATTTTCTGCAACTGAAGGAGAGACAAAATTTTCCAGCTTTTATGCCAATAATTCCATATATTTTAATTACAATGGCAAAATGGGATGAAACAAATATTTTCAAGAATGCATCCATTGCTTAGAATTATCACGGTTCAAAAATATTTGAAAATTAAGTTAATTACTGAAATTTTCATATTAAAATAACTGCATGGCTACAGTCAACAGAATCGCGACTCCTCTCTGTCACACAAACATAAATAAAAAACATACCATAAAGTAACCTACACATCCATAATCCTCATATTCAGTACCAGAACTAAAGAATCCCATTCGTAAGATATTGGAAGTTATCGTACAGCTTTGTTGTGAGCGAATGCATGCTGGACTCTACCATGGAATCCACCAACAACTGCAACTGCTCTTCCGTTAGCCCAATGTGGAATCTTTCTCTGAGGGCTCGGATGGCGCTCGCCCCATTCCTGAAGCAGGGGAGGTGGCAGGAGGCTTGCATGATTTCGACCAGGGTGATGACACGTTCGTGGTGTTTCCTGGCTGCTACTAGTCCTTGAAGCATGAGGATTTTGAAGTATTCGAACATGTCACTGCCGGGACCGCCCATCACCTGAGGAAATATGTATGTTAAAAAAAAGTTTTCGCAGTGAAGTTAAGGCATTCAACCTGCAATTTACGAGTTGGAAGTTTGATTTTATTGTTTACAACACAATATCAGCTGGTTTTTTAAACATTTGGATTAAATTTGATTTGATTGAGATTAATTAGAGCTGATATGTGATAGAAACTTTAAAATTTTATCTAGTTGTTTAATTATATATTTTAGAAGTTTTAAAACACCAAAAATATACATCAGATGACCACACTATATTAAAACTTTATCAATTAATTAAATAACCGGAAGTTATTTTAATTTCAATTTTATTTTAAATTGTATTTATAATAATTCCCATACCTGATAAAAATAGGATAACATGGCAGAGCAATTCTTTTGCAAAAGTTGTGATTTCAAAACTAATGCATTAGCTCTAAGGGACTGACAGTCTCTCTTAAATAAGGATGTTATAGAATGGGCCTATTTACTATCAGGTATGTATAAAGAATACAATAAATTAAATTGTTAATAGCTTTTTATCTTTAAAATATTTCTTTTTTTATATTAATTAAAATTAAGATATAGGTAAAACAATAATTACATCAACAAACTCTTGGGTGAGTTTAAATGGAGAGTTCTCAAACCCTAAATTCTTTGGTGATGAGGACAAAATAAATCCGAAATCAATATGAATTATATGGCCTTCTCCATCCAAAAGGATATTTCCGTTATGCCTGGAAATAATTAAGATATATATTAATTCTTGCTCAATACAAAATGAGAAACAATGTAATAAAATAAATCTGTAGAAAAATACTTATGACTCAAGAGCAAAAGTAAATAAAACATTTTTATGATATTTATGGAACAGTCAAATTTAATCTTTAAGTAACACTTAGCATATACTTCCTATCTTTTTACAACATGCAAGGCATACATTGAAACCTTGCTTGCATAAAATCCTTCATGAGGATCACTATTACTGACCCATATTTCTTTTAATGATGTTGATTTTGTTTTTATGTGTTTAATTTTTTTTTATTCTTCTTGATTTAAGAGTTAATGTGTTTTTCTTTTTAAATTATCGCATTTGATACAATTATGATAGAGAAATGAGTTGTCCGACATGAAATATTTTATATCCAAGCTGCACTAAAAGGGCATGAAATATTACAACTGGATATCAATTTTTTTTTTTTAAATTTCAAAAAAATAAATCAAATACAAAAATTTTTAAGAAATGCTACACAAATAATAAAAGTACCATTTATTAAATTTCCGATTGAATAAAAATTACAGTACTTATAAAGAAACAGAAAACCTGTTTAAAATATAACCTACCTATCCTTGACCTGCACTAAGTAAGAAATAAGACAATATGCAGCACAGCTCTGTACAAAGTTTCTTTGGGCAGAAAGGAAGTCCTCTGTATTAGCTCCCCCAAATTCCTGTCGGAAATACTCTAGGAGGGACATCTGGCTATGTTTCTTTACTTGATGTAAGGACACTGTGTTCAGAATGGGTTCGATCATTCCACTATCGTCGGATGTTACGAGGATTCGGTAGGGGCGAACCCATAATGGGACTCTCTCTTCAGCCCAGATGTCCTGAAGAAGATAATGTATTAATTTTATGAAATATGAAGTATAATTTATTCAAAAATCAAATAATTTGAAAGACTGAAGTATTTAAAAACTTTTAGCAAAAAGAAAAGAGAAATCAAAGAGAAATTTCAGGGCTGCCACACTTTTTGGTAAAAAAATCAAGGACTATTTAAGGACATATTTTACAATTTTCAAGGACTGTAAATTTGAATACACAACTCTCAAATCTCATAAGTTTTTTAAAAAAAGTATTTAAAAACAAACAAGAGCTTTCAAAGTTTCAAGGAGCTTAAATATGTGTTATAAATAAAATAAACATTTATTTATAAAAAATCCTCCTAAAATATCTCGCACTGCCTTATAAGAAGAGTACATTTGAAACTTCTGTTTATATTTGATGACACAATTAAAAAAATACAACCAAGTAATCTCTAAGCAAAAAATTAAGAACTTTTCAAGGTTGATAATGTTTTGCAAGACCTTAAAAATCAATGTTTTTTTCAAGCACTTTTCAAGGTTTTCAAGGTCCGTGGCAACCCTGAAATTTACTGTGAGCAGGTAAACTGCAGTAACCACAACAATGAATTGGACCATTTTTCCTCCGAAGTAAACTGTTTTTAGTATAATTTCTTTATTAGTTATTATGTGCTTGACAATGACCCAATTCATTAGGCTAGTTAATCCAGCTTACCTGCCCCCAATACAATGCTTTCCTAGTCATAGTAGGACAGCACTCTAAAAAAAAAACCTTTTGAAAATATCTCAGTCAAGATGAAAGATTTGCTGGTGTCATTTAGCATGCCAGCCCCTAACTCCCTATTTCAATTTTTAGCTTGAAACTAATTCCGGGAAATTCTTTATTTTCTAGGAGTCCCAATAGTTTTGAAATACTCCAAAAAATAAAGCTAGTTTAAAATAGAACTTCGCATAATATAAAGCTTATCTACCTACATTTGTATTATAGATTAGTAACAACTTTAAAAGTATGCTAATAAAACACTTTTATTTTTAAACATTCCAATAATATAAAATTTCAATAACCAGAATCTATTACTACATTCTGTATTCTACAGTAGGTCTTTCTCGGAATGGGGTGATTTACAGCTGTTTCGGTCTTTTCCCCCCACCCTACATGGGGAAACCAGAATGTAAACTGTTCCTAACTAACTCCTAACTGTTTTGATCCTAAACTTCAAGCTAGCTAGGATTAGATAGCAATGTTCCCCCTTTTCATAGAAAACCCAGAGGAGGGATGGCGGAAGAGTCTTTTCGAAGCTTACATTCTGGCTCGAAATGGTATAGCAAGTATAAAACTTTTATTCACACAATTCGAAAAAAGAATACATTTAAAATGCTTACTTGTAATGTGGCTAAGAGCTGGAATGCCATAAGCTCCTGCCTGAGATCGTCTCCACACTTAATTATTGCCGAGAGTAAATTCCAGTTTGGGAGGTGGCCATAGGGCGAGGATTCTCGAATCCTCCGCACTTTCACTTCCCAAGGCTCTTTTAGGGCTGCCGCAGAGGGATCTTCAGGATCACGCTGTAAGTAAAAATAGAATTGCAGGAAATATGTATTGTAATTTTTATGATAAAACATCAAAAAGAATAATTTGTTAAAGTATAAAAATAGCAATTAGTTTAAGCTGTTTTCCCCGCGAAACACATATTTTACCAACACACTAATTGAAATTAAAAAGATTATATGAAATAAATTATATATATTAAACTATTTTTACACAGCATGAATATTAAACAATAAGAAATAAAATAAAGTACAAATATTATTGTTAACAATAAGGTACCTAGGACAGGTGATCCTGGAAGTAAAAACATAATAAAAAATGTCCTTAGATAAATTACTTTAGACTAGGAAATTTTGTTTAAAGGAAAACAACCATTTTCACAATAGATCATCGTTGGATATTATTTTAAAAAAAAACGAAATTGTGTAGGTGGTTATATGAGAGTTACAATTGAAATAAAGCTTGGACCAAGGTTAACCTAAATTTTGAATTTAAATTTTAAAAAATAAATTTTATCATGACATTCAACTAAAAACATTTTTGTAAAAATATTCATATGAGCTTAGTTACCTTGAAAGTACTTTTTGGTGCATTAATGTTTTCAGACAACCGTCTTCGAATATCTCCAGCTGCAACAAATGTTGGTTCCCCACTGGTGCCACTGTCCTGGGACATTTCAGAAAGTGCATCCCTATCTTTAGGTTTTAAACAGGAAGCATACTGCAGAGAATTTTAAATAATCAGGATTAAGCAAATAATAAAGTAGTTGAATATACACTCTATTAAGCTGGCATGATTCATTTAAACATGTAAAAAAGAAAACAAGGCATAATCAATTATACAAACAAGGCAGTAATTACAAGAAAATATAGTGCGTTTTAGCTTTAATTATTGAAGTCTAGAGGCTCCAACTTGTTTGTATTAGTGCTGATATAACAACTATTTTAAAAACATGAATCCAAATGCAAGTGAATATAGTAGAGAACAATCCCAACTCACAACAGTCACCAACAAGCAAACTGATTTTAAAAGAACTAAGAATTTTCAGTATACAGAATAATTATTGAAGAAATTTCATGAAAATTCTAGTATTGATGTATTTAGAAAAGTTTCCAAAACATTTAAGTGAAATGAAAAAATAAAATTATTAACTGTATTTTTTGCAAATACAATAAGTGTCATGTTACGACAGTAAAAACTAAACCATATATAATTATATCATTAATTAACGAAAAATAGTACAAAGTATCTAGTCGAATCCATAACAATACAAAAGATGCAAAACTTTTTCTCGATATGGAAAATCATTTTTCTCCAACTGTACCAACCTGCAGTGAGATAGCATCATCTTCTTGCGTCCAACAATCTCCATCATCAACACATGCAGAATGCAGTGAAAATGAAACACCACTGAAGTCCTGGTTGCCGAAAAATTCAGGTAGATTCTCTTCTGATCTTGTTTGACGAAGTGCATTGATCATCTTTGGAGGAACAGCCGAGCCATGGATGTCGTCTACTTCCATCACCTCTACGTAGATCAGGTAAGGAGCCTAGAAGATTTGAAATAGGTATGATTAGGTAACGAGGTCAGTAAAACAGGAATACATACAGTTAATTAAAATATCATATTCTGGGGTATCAATAATACAGCAGATTGGTTAAATTTTATTGCCCAGAAGGAAGAAATGGCTACACCATACAAAATAATAATAGAACAGAGTACTTAGAAAGTTTTTAAGACTCGTAATTTCTTTTAACTAAGTAGAACTTGTTTTAAAAAATTTATATGTGTGCAATATTTGTTTATGTACATGCTGTGGGTACTGGCACTGCAGGAACTGACAGCGTACAGCCAGTTTTGTTTTTTGGCATGTATTAAGTGCATGGATAGATTAAAAGTAAAATAAAACCAAGCAACAATCACACAGTAAATAGAAAAGAGTAATGCTCTAGACTGGGAATTTTTAATTGTAGCCAGTGGCTACCATAGGGGGAAAAAATGGTAGCCACATTTGAATTTTTAGTAGCCAGTTTTAAATTTAAGTATATACGACAAAAAAGTGCGATTTTCCACAAAACAAAATTTTATTAGACATTTTTGATGTGAAAAGATGGACAGTAAAAAGAAGATTCATACCAAATATGTAAGTCTGATGTGATTGGCCATTATTGAAAGGAGAAAATTATTTTATGTACATACAGTTCAACTATTAGTTTCGGAGAATTTTTGACGTCGCCCACGATTGTTTAAGAATTTTTCTCATATCAGAATTGTTTAAATGAATAGTTGAGATCTTAACCAGCTGTAAATCAATCACCTGTAAATTGCCGAGATCGCAAAGCAAGATTTAAAAATCAATTTTGTATTTAAGATTTTCATCGCACAGCGCCATTAACGCCATATGGAGGCTGACTCAGTGACGTCACACAAAACACCGGCTAAGGTCATGGGTGAGGGAAAAATTTCACCGATAAGCAACTTATCAAGTCTTTCTTCCTGACCGAATCAGAGCGTTTTATTATTATTATTTTAGAAATGCAGCTATAGTATTAATTATTTGTTGGAACAAAAAGGAAATATTATGATCGCCACTTTTGGCGACTGGGATTCGATTTTTAGGTAGCCACTTTCGACGTAATAGTCGCCAGTTGGCGACTGGCGACCGCTAATCTAGAGCTTTAGAAAAGAGTGTTTGGTTTGACTTACAGGATGTGAAATACTTATAAAGAGGTCATACAAAAAAAATACATGCTACTGGTGTCAATTATTGCCATGATGCAGTAATTGTTAGTGCATCTGATGATGCCATCATCCCAGGTTTATATAAGAGCATCACAATAAACATAATTTTTAAAATAACTTTAAAAATATACTTTTTAATGTTTCCTACTAACTTTTCTCAATTTAGGGATTTTGTTTACAGAATCAGAAACTTGCATTCAACTGTTTCAAAGTTCAACTACCCCTCGCATCTGAATTAAGAATCGTTTAACCCTTTCAGTACCAATGATGCCATTTAGCGTCATCATGTTTCTGATCATAATTTTAAAAAATAATAAGGCTGCTATCTATTGAGATTAATAAAAAATATTTTCTAGTAGAAAAAGTTTGAAGAATTGAATGATGCGCTTTTTGATATAATGAATAGCTATCGACGATAAGAACAAAATTTATAAAATGATGCCAAATTGTCATTGGGAATCTGGCATTGGATCAGGTGTTTTTAAACAACTCACTTTATCTTTAGAATTGAGGACAACAGAAGCTTGTGGAGGTATCCTCAGAATCAAATGCTTCATTGTTTTCGAATGGATTGGAAGCCAGACGCGGGCAGGAAGATTAAGGTTCAGCATAGACAGCTCAGCTTGTAGTTTTTGAGCTGAAAGAGGAGCACAATTGAAACAAAGTGGTAGAAAATATTATTCTTTGAAATATTTAATTAAAACTGCTGTATTCACTATTTCAATCATATCAATTAATAGTTAATATTAATAGTCAATTAATAGTGAATAAGTTCCAATAAAGAAATGGCGATACCAAACAAAAATATGCTCACCATTACACTTTTCACATAAGAAAGCAAAATATATGTTATTCTTTATATAAATTGTTTAGTTATTTCAAAACAAGTTTAATTCACTTAACTATTTTTCACCACATAGTAATGTTAATACTAGTTAGTACAATTTAAACAGTATTGTTCACATTTAAGCTGCCAATTACCAATTTTAGTGATATGTTACCTTAATGACAATATTTATTTTTAAAATTATATATCAGATTGTATTGAAAGTATACTGTGAATATTTTGGTTTATATCGGAAACTTACTTTTCAATTCTTTTGTAAGAACAGGTTGAAGACGCAAACCAATTGACATTAAGGACTGTACAAAATCCTGTTCAGCTCCTAGTCGAGGGGCCTGAAAATAGAAATTAAAAACAGTATTATTAGATTTTTTAAGTCTGAGTATTTTTAATTTAATAGAAATTAAAAATAACGTAAAATTACTTCTTTAATAACAGAATATTTAAACTTAACAATATCAGCAGTCCAAAGATGTTTTTTTTTAAAGACTCAAGTACTGAAAATGTCTTACTTCAATTACTTATCTTCAATTAAAACCTTCACTTAGTGTACTTGAGGAAACTAATTATTAAATTGATAGACAACTTAAGATAAGAGTGATATGACCAGAAGCAGGTCAAGCACCACAACCACTGGCTATTGTTTTAACCCTATTCAAAGTGAACTCATAAAGAAAGGCCGAATCATTAATAAAGGCTCATTGCTATCATTATACAAATAGATGGTCGAGGAAAAATGTATTTTAGTACATACACAATTGAATTACTAATAACTTTTAAAAGTAGTCAACCGCTTTTGCTTTTCTATTGAAGCAAACCTTTTCAAAAAGGACTAAATCAAGTACAACAAGGACAATTGTCACAAAATATAAACCAATATGAAAATCAACATGGATGAAATTACATACGAATTGCCAAGTCAAAAAAGGGTCCTCGTTTATCACAGAATGCTCCACTATGCTTCTTCACATTACCGCATTTTAGTGAAAAAACATTTATAGGAATCTTTCTGTGGACTTGACATCCCTTTTACAATTAGCAATTCATCTACGGTCAAAAATTTTACAGAGCTTTAAACAACCCTTCATTATTTTTACTGGACGATAACAAATGAAACATTCAATTAATAGCAATATTGAATTTTAACCTGTCATTTAAGCTATTCCCCATTCATCCAACGATTTATTTCAATCAATACCTTAACCAATTTCACACTCATTCTTACCTGGCAATGGCAATGCACAACTTGCCCCCGAAGGTCACTGCAAATACTTCTGCAGCTCTCGAAGCATTTGCAACCATTGTCGAATGCACTTCCAGTTGCCAGATCTTTAGGAGCCTGGGTACTCAGACCTCCGACTGTGGAAACACTGCGTCTCATTGCTGTGTTGCCACCAAGACCTGTGAAAAAAATATTATTTAACACCAAGCAATTATTTAATCTTCTGAGGCTACCTAAATCAAGATTTAACTTCAGAAACCTCCAAATGGCCAAAAAGTTTCGCGAATGTGGACATCTTGAGTGAAGTGGATAAGGTTTTAAAAATACATTTTTTTTACTATGAATCTATGAGCTCAGCCATATTTTCATAATTGTAAGTTCAGTCTAAAGTTTTTTTTAATGTAAAATGCCTTTAAGTTTACTGTTGAAAGAATTTCAGTTTTTGCATGAAAATCATGTTTAAGAGTCGCCTCGCATCATTTTGGAAACATACAAACAACTAGTTCCTGCAATCAAAGGCTGAAAAGTGATTTTAATATTCCTTCAATTAAACCATTTTATTTCTTAAATCAATTCTAATATTCGAATTAAACTGTTTTAGTTAGCAACAGGAATATAAAAAATAATTATTTAAATGCCAAGTCTCATAAGGTTAAAAAAACATGACAATGTATGAAATATTTTTTTTTTTTTTAAGCCGAAATTGTACATGTAAATTACATTTGGCTATTGATCTTTTTAACTAAGAATTTAAAAAAAAATGAAGCACACTTAAGTAAAAAGGAAAGTAACCTCAACAAAAACATGAGTCATTAGAGCAGGAAACATAATTCATATGCACCAGTTTTTGACTGTACCGATCTATTTGTAGAGTGGTCAGTTGTGAGAGCAAAATCGATCATAGAACTCTTTGGTCATATTGCCCTAGTAAATTACAAAATTTTCTTACCAGTTGCATCTGAATAAGACCTTTGATGGGTCTTTTTAGGAGACAATACAGAACTGGAAGGTGCACAAGGCTTGAATGTTTCTTTAGGCCTATGAACAAATAAAAATAAATCGTAAATGGTAAAAAATGTCAACAAAGCTACAGAACTGTACTTTAAAAGAAAATTAATCAATAGAAATTAATAGATAAATTTATGTAATAAGTATTTACATATTTAAAAACAACATTTTTAAAATCCATGCGGCCTAAAAACTGTAATTGAAATGAAATTTATAAGTATATATATTTTAAAGCATTTTTACTTTTAAATAAAAAAAATCACAAATAATTTGGTGGCAGTGCAAATTTTTATACTTCTTGCTGTATGCTACATTAAGATGCAAACAATTAGTTACTGTAAAAACAAACCCTACATAGTTTATTACAAAAATAAAATAAAAACTTGGGTAAAATTGTAAAGAAGTTTTTTAAGAAAAAAATATACTAACAATTGTGCATTACTTGTTATATGACTGCACTAAAATTTTAAAACTTAAATACAACACTTCATAAACATCTGTAGATTATATTTTAAAAGCCCGACAATTTACCTGAGCTCTTCAGACAAAATTAACTTTTTTAATTTTGACCCTTGAGACTTTCTTCGGGACGGGGTATTTTCAGAGCAGAATGCTTGCAAGAGCCAGGCCAACTGAAGTGAAAACTCTACACTATTACGACATCTGCAAGAAAGGTATAAATTTTATATAGTCTTCTGCAAAAATAAAACAATCCTGTGAAGTGATATAAATGTTTATAAAAATAACAAGTAAAAAGGACATAACTTTGATAAAACTTAAATACTTTCAGAAAATTTAAAAAATATATTATGTATCATAAGCTTTAGAAATACTAGCTAGAACGACAAGAATGAATTTTTCAAAATCATTCTTTAATTAATTTATACTGCAATAAGAGAACATTTTTAAAATAATAAAGCAAAAGAAATAGAAGTCCAAACAGTGTTAATAAATTATCAACTAAAATATAAAAAAAAATAGAAACTTAAATCTTTTTTTTATCATTTTTCGGAGTAGTATGATTACATTTTATCATAACTATGATTGTACATAAAACAAATCTTATTTTAAAAAAAACTAACTATACTCAATAGAAACTTTTTATTCTTGTTTTGTACGATTTTATAGATATTATTAGCCTTTTTCTTATTATTATTGAAAAATGTATAATAGGTCAAATAAAAATAAACATTGAATTAATTACACTTCAATAATGTTAAATACACTAAATACACATGGTAAGTACTAAATGAAATTTAATTTCCATTGCATAATTAAAAATGCATTTAAATAAAATAATTTACAATAATTATTACCAATTAATTTACGTAAACAAGTAGTTACTGGTTGGATAACAAATTAATTAAAATAAGCGTTTCAAAAAATAAGTATTAAAAAGTCTATAAATCTTGATAAAGTTCTATTATAGATCCGCCACTGCTCAAAAGAAATGCTTTACCTGTACACAAGATAAGGATGTATGGCCTCTGCAACATCAGAATGGTGGACGTACAAGCTCACAAGCTGAGGCAGGTAAAAATCAACACTTGGATCATCAAAAGTGAACATACGGTTTCCTATAAAAAGCAAGAAATATTCAATAAGTTAAATTAGTTTTCAAATGTACTTTTAAAGAGAGTATCATGCACTTAACTAATGAGAATAAGTATGAATCAATTTCAATTTAAAAAAAAAAACATACATATTCAGTATTAAAATAAAAAGTAACCCTTCTATATAGTTAGCAAGTTTTTCAACACATAATAAAGCGAGTAAAATTGTTGAATATTGGAATTATAATTGAAACTTATGTTCATTAAAACTGCTCTCAAACTGCTAAGGCTGACTGAATATCAGAGCAAATAGTATAGAAATATAACTTCATAAATTCGAGAATTCAGTACTTGATAAGGATTTTCATACGTTTCTCTTTTTTAAGAAAAAAAGCATTTATTAAGGACTTTGGTTTAAAAAATAAGAATAAAGTAAAAAAATAAGTACTTTTTAAGCACTTTTTAAGGGCCTTATAAACGAATGTAAAAAATAAGTACTTTCTAAGGTTTTTAAGTACCGTACGAACTATGAAACAATATCTATTGAAATATATATATATATTTTTTTAATATTAACACCTAATTATGCATTTTGAAAGTAAAAAAAAAAGAAAAAAACAATGCCTAACAGTCTAAATCAAATCATTTAATCTTTATATCTTGAGCAATATAAGAGCTCTAGATATTCATCACCATGAGTCAATTAGGCAGAAAAAAATCTTACAGTCATCATTACCAGCAATATAAACCCCAATGTCTTTTTAAACATTTAAGTGACCTCTGATACTTAAGCTAAAAAACTGAAGAGATGCATGTGTGGGGTGGGGTCCTACATTCTTAGGGTGAAATACTATCCCACTCCCACTTGAAAAACAAGTGGGAAATATATACACCAAGCAAAAAAAAATGAAATATGAGTCTGTAACAATAAAAAAGGACCCACTATCATCTCACCATCCCCGAAGGGAAAGGAACAACCTTGAACCTCTGAGTCAGTCATTTTTTGCACTAAGACCCGGAATTTAGCCTTGCTTCAATGAAAGAAGACCTAAAAAAGGTTCCGACACAATCCGACATCATATAAGAGAAGAAAAAAACGTAATATGGTTCATGAATGGGATGGATTACTACAATGAAAAAACGTTCTAAACGGAAGCCATGTTGATTAGGCTTCACTTCATTATTTCATTGGTTAAATAAATTCCCAACTTCCCTTTCCTCCGGAACAAAGCAGTATAATAATGACAATGAGCAATGTTTAATGTGAAAGAAGGAAAAAAAGAATGTAAAACCAGATAAAACGACATAGAACTTTCGCTTGCGTTCGCCGTTAACCATAAAATTCTACTTGAATTATATCTCCGTAATAACGGGGACAAAAGTTCAGAGATGAGGTAACTACATCGTTCAATTTCCGTGACTCAACAGATAAAACAAATTGATGTCCATAAACATTGCCTAACGTGATTCCCAGAACATCCCATTTCGTTGGTGATTTTGTGTTCGAAGAACTATTTGAAGAGACGGGTACTTAAAATTGGTTCGAGCTAGTATTTAAGTGTTTCACACTTAAAATTTGATTATTATTCAAAAAATCCACACATGTTACTATAAAAAAAATTTAACGCAGAAACAAGTTTAATTAATGTACTAAGAACATCGCCACCTTTATGAAGAAAAACCTAAAATTGCCCTGCCATCTCAGACAATTTGTATTTTCTTTAAGAATACAAATAAAAAAAATAAATTTCTATATTAATCTGTACTTCAAACATACAAATATTCACGACTGAAACTTTAATAAAACTTAAACCACTAATAAAAACATTTTTTAAAAAATTACACTTGCAGTATGAACTTCATTTAGCCGTGATTCAACCTTGGCCTCCCGATTTTGAACCCCCAGTCCTCCTTGAATATTTACGGAAATGACATTATTCAGCACAGATGTAACCAAACCATTACCAGCAGATTTTTTTTATCTAGATTCTAGATCTAACCAAACATTTTAAGAAAAAAAATATTTAACCAAAGGTTTGAAGGAAAAAAATCTTGATTTGAGCAAACATTTAAGAAAATGAAAAAATCTCGATAAGATTGTGGGTCGAGTGAGTCAAAATCCTATATACAATAACAACATCAGTGATAAAAGCCAGGAATTTCAGGGGTCTGGGATACGTCAAAAGGGGGCGGTTATGGGGGGTTACGGTCGTTGGAGAGGGCTATTGTTGGGGGTGTTATACAGAGCGGTTGAGGGATTTACAATCAAGATATGCTTGATACCGTGGTTACACGTCGTCAACTCCGGCTTCAACTTCCACTTCAACTTGACCTTGAACTGGTTCAAGGTAAAAGTATTACATGTAGATATTCTACACTCAGTTGAAGCTGGTGTTCAAGGTAACGAACCCATCTTTTTGCGGTTTTTCTTCTCTACTTCAAAGGAAAGGGTTGCCATAAGGAAAATAGCAAACATCTTGGCGTGTTATCTCTTTTTTAAGTGATCCTTTGAAAAAGTATGTAAAACATCAAATTGAATTGTATGAGTTTTTCTTAATTTTTTTTTATTTAAAGCAGGACGCATTCATTATTTTGAAAATAAAATTCAATCACATATATGAATGAAATTAAAAATTTGACACTGTAAAATATGTGATGATAACATTTATCTATGTGAATTAAAGTATTCAAACTCTTATTTATATCTTACCCGTAATCAAAACAATTAATTTTTAAACAAGATTTTGTATTAAAATACTGAAACCTGGTTGGAGTTGTTAGCTTAATCAGTTATTTTAATACAAATAATTTCGAAATTTTTGGCGGACAATACTGAAAACGCTTTTTTATTTGACCTGATTTTAATCGGTAATACTCCGGCATTAAAAGATTTAAATATAAGTACGAAAAAGAACAGTCATCAAAAAAAAAAAAAATCCAGAAAAAAATGCACTTTCCTATACACTTTTAAAACAAAAAAAAAATTCCCCGTAAAATATTAATAATGGGCAGGGACCGGCAGCAGAGATACCAGTCATGCCCCGTTAAAAAACAGTCATGTCCCGTTTTCTTTTTTTAATTTTTTTTTAAACAATCATGTCCCTTAAAGATGGTACAAATAGTTAAAAACTGCACAAATACTGGTACCGGAGTACCTTCGTCCAACTTTACAAGGATCTTCTTGACAAATAATTATTTTCTCGCAAAATTGTCTATGCATTACATAAAAAAAAAACAAGATACACTTTCGTACACATTATTTAAAGTCTGCCTCAACCCCCGATACTTCTAATTTTCTGCCGCTAGTGTATTTGTTTAAAAAACAAAGCTTTTTACTCAACACTCCAAACTTTTCCTTTTGGGGTGAAAAATACTTAAGAATTTTTTTAAAAAAAGAATCCATAATGAAGTGTTATATATTGTTATGTGCAATTAATGCCTTTTTCCCTACGGCAACTTGATCAGACTTTAAAAAAAAAAACCTTTAATTTAATTAAACGTTACGTGCTATATCAGTCTAGAACGCTGTTTACCTTTTTCCTCTCCCCCCAACGAAATTTGACTTGTCGGGGTGCGAAATTTACGGCGGCGGGGGCTTTCAAAAGAATGGGGAATGGCGAATAACCTCCTCTGTTTATAAACAAACCGAAACATGGGAATGATCCCGCAATGCTCATACAGCTTTCATTTGACTCTTGGTTTCCAAATGGCTTGGAGCAATAAGCTTGTTTTCAATTTTTTGGATTTGTATGAGACCGAAAATCTTCTTTGGAATCCCGGCCATTTACACCATAAAAGAAAAACGAAATTAGAGGATGCATGGGCAAGAATAGCTAAAGGTTTAGCTGTTTTTCTAATTACCTCTAAATAATTGTTTATACTCTCTAAATGTAATGCACAAGCAGCAATCAAAATTTCTTCATCCATATCTCAGTTGCTATCCACAAACACTGAATAAAATCGCCGCGTCATAAAATCACTCGCCAACTTCACGCCAACAAAGGTCGAATGGTTGAAGGGCAAATTGTACAAGCCGGAGTTGACAACAGAGTTGACAACGGAGTTGACGATGTGTAACTGCTGTATGAGAAATCATAAATAGTTTGTAGCCCTCGAAAGGAAGGGGCAAAAGAGGAAGAAATGCTTGAGATGCTTTTCCCACAAATATACTTACATAGGAGTGGTGGAGGCTGAATTTTTATCACATATTTCTCGCTGGCTGATAAAATAGACCTTGTATAAACTACTAGGATCTTTAATAATACTTTTTGATAACGTTTCAAAACAAATCAAGAAATCAAGTTATTTTGTTGGCATCCAAATCCCTGGCCTGATATCGATGCTTTACAATTATTATGACTAAAGCGAAAATTGCGGCTTCTAAAGAAAAGTAATAATTCCAAAACAGTATTTTGGGACAAATTCACATTTTAGATTTCAACGACCAAAAAGAAAAAACTAACTCCACGACAGTTCCCAAATACTATCTAGTAATTTAAACAGCTTTTTTTTATTAAACCACTGAAGTTCAGTTCAAATACAAAGCATAGCACTCCAAACACAATGTATTTTAGAGGCATTCGCGGAAATAATTAAGAGAAACTTGGCAAACAGAAAAATTGTAATTGCTAATTACAGCGGCTTTACCCAGAAAGCCACTAGAGCGAAAAAAAACTTTTGAAACGGCACGTGAGGGACCTTTTTACAGTAAGAAATTAGAAAAGATTTAACTTTCAAAAAATTTGCTTGATTTTACTTTAGACGGTTATAAGTGAATAGCTCTAATGTTATTTAACTATGATCCTAATCACTGACTATAACAATAGATTTCTATAAGTATATTAAATTACTAAACATTAAATAATTTAACTACCGAAACAAGACTGTTGTATTTATCGAATTGGATCATTAAATAATTAAACTAATTTGTCACGAGGTATTCCACAATGCAACAACTGTAACAACAACCCTTACAATCGCTTACAAGTATACCATTCAGATCAGGTACGTTTATAATCTTACTCTATCTTTTTTTACCATTTCCTTTATATCTTGTCATAGGTGCGTTTTTATTTCGCAAGCAGTATGTTTGCTCTGTGCATCTAAAAGAACAATTGGATAGGGGTTTTTTTTGTTGTTGTTTTAATTTCAAATGAAACTAGCCACAAAATCACGGATGATCCTGTCGATAAACGTGTTAGGTTGAGAGATAAAACCCTGCAAAAATGTCTGAATAATAATTTTTAACAAATAATAAATAATAATAAGCTTCAAAAATACTTGTAACTTATCGGTGCTTATTTTATAGGTGTTAACATGTGTACAAGTATCGTCCAGCCTCGAACAATGAACCAACATCTAAACTAACCACGCCAATTCAAGCAAGACGACATCTTTGAGCTGCTTGTTAACATGCCTATGAAACTTAATAAACGATCCTCATTCTTTTATATTAAAAGACAGAAAGGAGAAAAAAAAAACACTTTCCGATATCTCGGAAGAGAAAGCAAATGGCGTACAAGGTTATTTTCAGGTAAGACACGCAACCGGAACGAGATCGTGAAGACGAGTGCACTCCCAATGTTCTCATTTCTCGCAGACGCGCCTAAAGTGACCCATTTACTGAGACAACAGCGCAGACGAGAAGGTCACTAGACTAATACACCAGGCCCCCCTCTAAGGGCGGACTTTGCCGGACATTTGTCCGGGGTGCCACGTTAACGTGAGTGACCCATTTACTGAGACAACACTGCTGACGAGGTCACTAATACACCTGGTCCTGTCCCCGCTCTAGGGACGTGCTTTGCCGGACGTTTGTCTGGAGCGGAACATCAGAGAGGCGGCATTTTATCTACTTAAAAGCAGCATTACCATTTCCCAATTCATCGGAATTTAAAACTGTAATTTTTTTCTCTGCTAAATTGGCGGCTAAATACTGCGGCAATTTGTCTTTGGAAGTGGTGGCATAAAGCCTAGAGCGGGCCAAAAGTACAGACACATTAAAATGCAAGTGACAGCCCTACTAAGGAAAGCGACATATATAAAAAGGTCCCATCGCAATTAAATCAAATGTAGTTAACCAATACAAACAAAATGGTAAGTTACGACTCCTAGGCACACCGAGATACCTTTAATTTGTACATTATCGAACAAACAAAGAGATAACATGTATCACAAATTTGGAATCTTCATGATAAGATAATTTTATTTTATTTCGCATAGTTGTACGTCTAATAGTTTCATCTAAATATTAAAATATATATAAAGATATTTTATACGGATGTGAATAACTATCACTATCAAACTGCCATAGAGGTATAATAATATAGAGATATATAATATACCTACAACAAAGTCAAGGGCTATCCGCTAATCAAAAGTCTAAATTAAAATTAATTATTCATTAATTACTGCCTTCCCTTCCAAGATAAGGCTCTAGAGTCGTCCTTGACCGAGTTAAACAACCCCTCGCATGTCCAAGACCAATTGCCCAAGAAAAACTGTCCTAGAGACAGAGTCCCTGACATTTGTACTGGATCCGGTGGAAGAAAATAAGACTTCGATCCACTTTTCCTGCATAAATATTTATGGCCCCTTCCCTAATGGGCAACGGGCACGCTCGTAAAAATGTAGCCATGTCCATAATCCATCAGGTAACTGCTGCCAATAAAAAGCTCACAGTCGTCATTGAAACAATGTGACGTCCAGAATTCATTAATGGAATGGGGTGGAGAGGTTTTTAGCGAATCTATGAGCCAGGCAGAATTAATGGGCTTATTTTTAGAAGCTGAAATTTTTATTCGAAAATCAAAAGGACGTTCTTCGTTTTCGAAACAAGGCATATTTTAATAAGTGGTATCTTTGTAAGGCATCTAAATATCTCTATGGTTTTATACCCAACAGAGCAAACACTAAATTATTTTTCCTCTAAATGTCAACGTCATTCAAAAGTTTATTGTTTCTTAAAAACAACTTGTTGCAATAACACTACGAACAATTAAACTTAGTGACATCAAAAGAGTTGGATAAAAATAACGTTGTACGTAAGAGCAAAATGACAAGTCTTATTTCAATAGCAGTGTTTTGAAAGTACTAACTCAGGAGTATATCAGCTGTGCATGTTTATACTGAAAATGTGCGTAAGGCTAAAAATATTTTTACACAGTCATATAAAAACAGAAAGTCATGAAATTTGGCTTTTAAAATGTCAAACCGATATGTTTTCTCCAGATTTAGTTCGCGCTCGGCGATATGGACTCCCACTTTCAAAATAGTAGAAGTACAGTAAAGTGAAGCCCTTTTGAGTAGGTTTTTGCTGATGAAAGGTTACTTAAAGTTAATTAAAGCAATTTCAATTATTCCAATTTGAGGATGAAAATACCACAGTCCTTACTGAATAAAGAGAAAATAATCTAAAACAAGCTACAAACAGAAAATATCAGATTAACTAAAATTAAAATTAACTAATTAGCAGGGGTATGCGATGTATATTGATAATTTTTTTTAGCCCCCATCATTCCTTTTGACCGGAAACAGTTGTTGGGTATGTACTCTGCCTGCAGACAAACTGTTTCCACGAGCCACCATCTAGAGAGATCTCGTTAAGGCCAAACAATCACGTGGAAGGACCTTTCCAAGGACGTCAAGTGCTACAATCACGTGAAACAAAAGCACTCATGAATGATTGTGGTTTGCAGCGCGAGTGCAAGGCATAATTAAGTCGGTCTCTTAGTCATCATTTAAAGAGATCATACAAAACATTTCATTAAGAAACGCCTTTGGAGATTCATCGCAATGGTCTTTAGAAGTAAGTATCCAAGAAATAAAGCTGGATTAAGACTTAATTAATTGAACAAATCACGCACATTTAGCTAAATTTGCAAACAAATAACGATATTAAAACTTTCAAGACAACGCCTATTAGCTTATTGGCAAGAAAATCATTGAATATTTAGAAAGAAGATGAGCAATTATCACTTATGAAAGTTTTGGGAGGGACGGCTCACAAATTCGAATTTAAGTCAACTCCATTTAACGATAAAAGAATTGAAGAATACATAATAATGTCGTAATTTGAAACACTGGCATATTTGTTTTACAAACACGTCATAATGTTACATAGAAACCCGAAAAAAAATTATCAGAAAAAGGAAATTGATCAAAAGATACGAAAAAACACAAAACTTCCGTCTAAAAAGATTTGCAACTATTTTTCTTTAAGAATGAATATTGAATGTCCCAAGAAGATAAATGATGTCATAAAATTGCTATAAAACGCAACTAAAACATGTGTCATTGTTACAAGATCTCCACAAACCGCATAAACACCCTATTAAAAAATCGCAAAAAGATAATACGAATCTTGCTTAAGGTAAAAGAAACCAAATACTGGTTCCTAAATACTATCCTAATACTAAAGAGCTTTCGACGCTTCGCTAAACAACAGCCAATGTAAGTAAAGAAAGGATCCCAGACATGTTTCTGTAAAGATATGAAAGAGAAAAAAGTTTCACGAACATAGGAGGGACAATGGAATAAAAGGAAACACGCAGACATTACGCTGGACACTCATTCAGCCATTTCTGCGATCCATGGCACAATTACTGCATTGAGTTGAGCGTACAATTTTGGAGGTTGGTCAGGCATGCGTGGCCGAGACGCTAAGGCAGTGCTGCGTGAAAGTATGTCAGTCACGTATAGGCTCTTTTATTATTTGGCAATGTTGTTTAGAGAATTGACAGAAGTAAATACGACTGTAGATATTTAAGAAAGTAATCAATTTGCTAAACATCCCAAAAAATCTAATAGCCTGTTATTAAAAAAAAAAAACACGCAGGTTTGAAGTTTTGTTAAATGAGTAAAAGATATATTTCTAAAAAAAAAACAAATATTTTTATATTTACTGAATATCTATGTATTGCAATAAGCAAGAAGTCTCTAGATATGTCATCAAGCAACGCTTATATTATACGAATAAAATTTTCAATTTACGGAAATTTTCCGATGCGGAATATGCGTCAATTTAAAATAATTCTGCAACTAAATTTTACTAACGAATTCAAGAATCGAAAATTTTATTTGATGTAGGCAAACCTAAAAGCGACCCCGCATAGTCACGTGGTTCAGACCATTTGGCAAGTTTTCCACAATGACGTTAACATAAAAGACCCATAAAATAAATCTTAAAATCTATATCCATAAAGGAGGAAGTCTTGAACGACTCACGTACCAACCGCGCATATTGTTCATCTACATCTTGAGGATGCTTTCGGAGTCTGAGATCTTTGAGATTTTGTATTAGATGAACAATCATTCTATTTCTCACGATAGTTTTGACATTTTCATTGAAGTTTTCGACCAAGTTTTATTTTTAAAAAAATATGTGGATAAAACAAATTTGATTAAGTTTTATATTGGGAATGTGTGATGTGTCTTGTCAAATTTCAGTTTTCCCAATTTGGGAAGATAACCGGAGTTTTGCGTTTTTAGGATTACCGGAAATACGCAACTTTTAAAAAAAGGCCAACCATAAGAATATCCAGAATTTATCTAGTATTTCTGAAACGCCTGAGATTTTTTATTTTAGAACCGTCGTTGATTCGTCACTTGAGAATCGCTGGATATTCTCGATTTTTAAATCCCCGAAGTTTGCCGATCTCAGAAAACGATCTCTATCCCGTGGATATTCCAGCCGTTAAAAAAAAAATCGGGAGTTTCCCTGTTTGAGGATCTTAAGATATTTTTTTTACATGCAAGTTAGAAATCTTCCTTTATGGCTAAAATCCGCCAAATGCTGGAATCCGCGCAACCTTTACTTTCAAGTTGGGCGGATTTTCGACTCTCAACTGTATTTTCTTCTTTGACCACTGACATTTGTTTTATTATGTTTTGTCTGAAGTTTTTATGGCCCCCTTTGTCTTTCTACAAGAAATGTTGGCATTTTCTGCAAATAATATCGTACTGTTTCTATAGCACAGGGATAAGGGCAACGAATTTCCCCCAAATCATCCCCTCCCCTACCTAAAAAAAGACCAATGTTCTAACGGCATCTCAAAAAAGAAACAAGCCATAAAATCGTTCTTGAACTTCAAAGGGGCCCTCTATCCTAAATCTCGCACTTTTGGTACAGTCATCCGTCAAGATCTTGCTAAATGAGCCACGCCCTTAGTGTTTCTAACCTAAAAGCCTTTCTTTCCAGACTACTTACCACCCTCGAACGAATTAAACGTCGCGTGAGAGAATCGCATCTGTCACGGACGCCAGACAAAAATAGATCCCTGGGCCCGTGGAAGAACTTTTACCAACAATCTTTAGACCTAAAGCTAAATAGACATAAAAATAATCGTGTTTCTAACAGACAACACTCGGTTGTGGAATGGCGATGTTCCAAAAACGTCACCGCCTTTTGGATTTAAGCAAGATAATCATTGAATAATTTAGAAACAAGATGAATAATTATCATCTGTTATGAATATTTAAGTAAAGATGGCTCACAGACAAATTTGAATTTAAGAGTCGACTCCATGAAACTTCAATAAAAGAAATTGTAGTTCTGAAATGTGGTATAATTTATCTCTCTCTCTCTCTCTCGCGCGCGCGCATACCAGATTCATGAAGATAAATATTTTATAATAATTGTTTTTGAAAACAATTTGAAACGTAGTTTGAATTTTATATCAAATTAGCATCAAGTATTGACATCTAAACAACGTAAATGGAGTACAATTTTATTTAAAACGACAGAGAAAGGTCGAATAATAAATAATCAAGGTAAGGGAAAACCTCAAAAGAGTCTTCACCTGTTAGATTCAGTTCTAAGAAGATGACAAGTTAAGAAAAATATGTCTTACCACGTTACTATGAGTCATTTGATATTCAAGGACAGAAAATAATACAAAACAACCCTGAATCATTAAAATACCAAATTACTTTGAGAAATTAAGCACATCTGTCGACTTTCCAGATTTAACCAGGTAATACTGGATTTTTAACTACTTTCTAAATTTCCAAATCATATGTACCAATTGCCGGATTTTCGAATAAGTAAAAATTAAACTTTATATTGCCTCCCAGAATCGGGAAAATGGTTGTTACTGAGTTTAAAATGACAATATTTATACACGTAGAGCATAGTCACAGCTGTCTTAACGGTCGGCAACGAATCATCCGGGTCGATCAATTCAAACATCCTTTTATTTATTAGCTTCCCAAAATAAATTCTTATCACTTTTAGAGAAAAATTCATTTTATAAAAATACTTCGTACTCAAAATCAATATTACACGGATCAATGGCCAGATTACAACTCGGCGGTCATTACAGAAACGCCCCTCGTTGTCATATCAACCCTGGTGATATACTGTCATCCCTACATACATCATCTCAACTGCATCATTAACGAACTCGTTAGGCGTGAGAGATAGCAACGCGCAGGGCCGGATTTCTAAATAGGCTGAGTAGGCTGTAGCCTAGAGCGGCAAAATTTTGGGGGCGGCAAATTTTGCCACCAATTAAAGTGGTATTTGGCAATAATTTTTTTTAATAAATATTCAATAAAACAAATTATTTACATTAAATTAATGCGTAAACCGTAACCTTAATATTGTGTAGCAAACATGGCCTCTGGGAATGCAATTGCACTCCCCCCCCCCCTTCACTTCCGATTTGGAAGTTGAAAGAAAAATAGAACAGTTTAAGAGATTCGCTTATTATTTCGCTTTCAAAAAAGAATGTAAAGGTACATAGATAATTCTAATACAAATGTAAACAGAAAAAAAAAATAGTCAAGAAAACTATATCTGGGATATCTTACAACGGAAACGGGGCAGAAAAAACACCATTCAGACGCCAAACCAAAAAAAAAAAAAAAAAAAAAAAAAACCACAGATAAATTCGTTATTTCAAATACAACCGTCAACTTTATTTTTTTTATTCCGTTTTCTTTTGCTATCAATATAAAAAAAAGGAATATTAGTATCTGGTCGATCTGGAGCCATTTAGTCTAAAGAGGTAACAACTTCGTTCTTACTCAGATCTTCTTCGATGGCTACTGCTTTTTTTTTGTGTATTTACATAAGGATTACAGTGTAGTTTTTGCATTATAATTCTGAAGAGATCAGTAAAAGTAGTCGTCCCTGTATTTAAATTGTAATTTATTTTTGTACCAATTTAATAGGCTTTGAATGTGTACCACATTGTTCACTGTTAAGTTATTGTGTTGAACAGAAGTGCATATCGTCAAATAAGAGCTAGTTTTAAAGCGCAGAGTGCATTGGAAAGCAATATGTCTGTCAAAGGTGGTTGTTCTACCACATCAGTTACACCTTATGCGACCAGGGTAAGCGAGGATAGCCGACCCGGCCCAACGGTTAGGAAGTTAGCTTTTGGAGCCTCTGGGTGCGGGTTAGAATCCCGTTCAGGCATGGATGTTTGCGTTTGTCGAGTATATGCGGAGAACTTGCTCGTTAAATCTGTTGGGTCCGAAAGTCCTGTGGGCGGTCATTGCGCAGTTTCCCACGGGTACAGGTTCCTGGAGACTATTTCCCTCCCTTCAGGGACATGTCTAAATTATTTAAGTGGCGCGCGATAGATGGCAGCATCTGTCGCGTATGTGTGTGTGTTGTGTCTGTCTTACTTGACGAAGGTTTATAAGCGGGTCTCTGACCAAGCACACAAGCATGAAAATATGTCTACCAAAACCTAACAACCAAAAGTGAGGATAGTATAAGTATTCAGTTATCAGGGAGGGGGGGGGGGGACATGAAAATATCCTATTTTCTATCACTCTATTTTCTAATTATTTCTATCGTATTTAAAATAAACATATTTTCTTTCTTTTACATTCGTTATGGTGATTTAAACAGCTTATACCTCCCTATTTTGCAGCTAGCCGGCTAGGTAAAAAAATTAGGTATATTTCCGAAGGTAGAAAATTTTGTGACAGGGGCGGCAAATCGATAGTAGCCTATAGGCGGCAAATCTTTAAATCCGGCCCTGGCAACGCGAGTTATCTGATGGGACTAAGTCACTGTGCCAACACTAATTTCACGTAATTGTAACAACTGTATCTATTCTTGAGAAGGGAAAGATATCAGTATTGATAAGTGTCGGGCAAGGTTTACGAAACCCTTATGGCAGACATAAAAGTTAAAAATCATTTTAGGTGCATAAAAGTTATCAACCTGGGTCGTCAGGAGACAGTTATCTTTGTTCGAACTTAAAATCGTGAAGTTAGGTGTTATCGAAAGAAACCTAGCATAATGGAAATTAAAAATTGTTTAGTTTGATTATTTTTTTCTGTCAAATTCAACTATATGTTCCTGTACTATATTTTGAGTTTAATTTTAATACTTTTAATTACTGAAAATATCCTAGTTGTACATATTCATAGATACTAGCCATCGCAAACACCCTTTTAACAAACGGGAAGGGTTTGCGGACTTTGAACTTTAAAAAATATTTTAACAAATGAGAATAAGACTTGTGTATCCCCCAAACATTCACATGTTAATGGTCTATAATCTAGAATATCATATGGTGTTTCAAAAAAAGATACCAACGCGGAAAAATTAACCTCTTCTTTCATGACTTATGTACAAAAAAAATAAAAAACTGGGATAAAACACAGTTGACATTCAAGTTAATAATGCAATAATTCCGTTTAAGTTTTACGTTGTTGAAACAAATACGTCCGTAGCCAATTGTCTATTTTTTTTATATAATTCAAGTACTTTGTACTCGTCAAGGTCTCAATGGTAGACTTCGTTCACTTAGTCATTAACATTCTACGTTTAATGTGAATGGTGCCAGCATTGCAAGTCGTGCGTGAGATCTAATCCAAAGAATAACATTGATTAGTAAAGACACGGAGAAAGTACAATCTGTGCAAGAAGTGAATCATATGATGTTAGGATATCGAAGGAAGGTCAAGATAAGATCGTTGAAGGAGATGCGTAAATCCTCACTTATCAATCTTCACTACTAAGCACTATCATTCTTATTCTTTAACAATTTGTAGCCGAAAATACATTTGCGACAAGTAGTGCTTGTGCAAATGTGAAAACGGACGCGAATAATGAAATGAAACGTGAAACGATGCTTAGAGGAAAAAATAGTTATTTAACACTCTTGGCAACTAGAAAGAATACATTATCTATTAATTTAAAAGATTAAAATAATTTAGAGTCCATAAATATTAAATAAGGACTATTTGTAAGTTGTATCTGTTAATTATTTTAAACAAGGTTATATATCAGACAAACTTTTTTTGCTCTTTGATATTGATTACATAATGGACAGGAAGCCACACAGTCCTTATGTAAGGTAGCTATTATTACCACTATTATTCAATTGGAAAGCCTTAACAAAAGAAACGATCCAATGCAATTACGATTTGACAAATCACAATATGTCCATGAACTGATGAACCTAGATCTTATGAAACTTCAGTCTATCAAATTACAAAATAATGAAATATGCCATTTATGGTCTTTTTATATAAAATTAAGTTTTGAACGTTTTTTTAGGAAATTGTTCTTTAAAGAACTTCCTATGTCAGTTAAACGATATCTAACCAGAGCTCTGTCATCTGATAAGCCAAGGTCCAAAATAGAAATAAGATTACGGAAGACAAGAGGATAACTAGGAACATAAACATGCACGCGACCTGCCATATTTCAAAGTACATGCTTACTTCTAGGGAAAAAGGTATTGTTCAAGTTTATCGCCAACTGTTTAGATGGCTTTTGATAGTTCTAGAGCAATCGAAGGCGTGCGAAATAAATTTGGCGTCAACAGAAAGATAGTTGTAACTGGATAAGTAGGAGCAAAAGTGCTCAACTATTTACATTTGTACTTGCTTTTCTCCACTATTTTAAAATGAAAAAGTTAACTTTAAAGAAGCTCATAATCGTTCAACAAATTGAAGAACTACTATGCTACTTTTATGAGACAATGTAAAATTAAATTTTTTTGGATTAAATTGAAATTTTATTTAGATGCATTTAAATATATTCAGAAATAAAATATCAAATAAAAGACTACGAATTACTTTTTAAACTACATAAATATTGATTTATTTAGATAGCATAGTAAAAGAAATATAAAAAAAAAATCTGGGATAAAAACAAACTCCAGGAATAAAAGTGCAAAACATATCTTCAGATATCGCAAAGCAAAGCACTGTCCTACTTATTTTCTCAGACTAAACAATAGCCAACTTAATATACTAATGCGAAATCGATACAAGTTTCACAGCAGACAAATGCCAAGACGCCAACATAACATTTTTGCGCAATCAAAGATGACATTTCCCAGAGAGAAAGGGATGACAATGAGAGGAAAAGTTGTTTCATCCGATAACGGAATTTACGGAAATTTAAAGTCTGTTGAGTGTGGACTCGGTATATGTAACTAACACGTTATTGTCAAAAAAAAAAGTTTTGGAAATGTAAACTTTACATTATAAGAATTTATACATTTTTTTTTTAAAAAAGTGTAGGCAGTTGCATTTAAAAATACAATTAAAACACAGCTACAATGGTGGAAAATATTTGTTTAGTTTAGCTAAATTTAGTTTCCTAACCCAGAAAAAAAGACTTTGTGAACACCTTAATTTCCGCATGAAAACATTAACTTTTTGTTTTTTAAATTCATTTTCGTGTCACTTAATTCGTCTTAAACAATTGTTTAGGAAGATTCTTTTCAGTTTTATTATATTTTGTTTCTTAAAAACTCTTAAGCAGATAGCCCGGGTGGCTAATTTTCTTGCCAACCATCGGCGTCGTAAATGAGTTAGACAAGTGTAGATTTCAAGAAATCTGGAAGCTATACTCGAACTCTTTTTAAATTTTCTTGGACAGAATCACGAGGCCGAACACGAAACCAGACCTTGCGATGACGTACAAGTGTTTGTTGCCCGGTTTTCGAAGCCCCAGATGTAGTTGGGGCGTGCAATCACGTACTCTGGCGCACGGCCAAAGAGACGATACACCAAAACACGGCAATGAAATATCTCTTTAAAAAGGATGATTGCAATGTTTTGAGTTTAAACTGAGTGCGAATGCACGAATTTTATGAGTTCTTTGTCTAGCAGGAAGTTTAGAAAAATATTATTTTAAATTCGTATTGTTGTCAATTTTGATTGAAACTAAATGTGCTAACCTTATATGGTGAATGAATAACTTAGGAAATTGAATCCTAAAGATATCAATCTTTCTAGAGTAAAGAAATTTAAAAGGTACATGTTTCAAAGTATTTTCAGAAATGTCATAAAAAAAAGATAATTTTAGTAAAGATAACAAAGAAAAAAAAGTAAAGATTATTTTAGACATGAGTGCAGATTAAAATTAAGTGATAAAGTATTGAAAGATTTTGCTAACAGACATATTACTTTCTGTATGTAATATCTTATACGGTAAGACAAATTAAGCAATATTTAAGAGTTATATGGAATAAATATATATTTTAGTTACAAAAAAATAGAGCATTTACAATGTGGTGTGTGAAAGTGTACTGTACTATGACCTCTAATCGCATACACGAACAACATTTGTAACATAAATCATGTATATTACACTTAAATCAGATATTACAGCACGTTTAACTTATCTATGTTTCAAAAACAGGAAATTTCTCTAAGCAAATGAAGTCAACAAATAAAGCCAAAATGACAATAAGTGCAATTTATCCGCGTGATTGCGAGTGCCTATTGCAAACAACATGTTCTTAGTCACGATTCGTTGGTAAGCGCTGCAGCAACTTGTACTATTTTAAGATAACTTTAACAGAATTCAGATGCATGAAAGGAATTTCTACCGCGAAGGCGTGAGAACAATAACGTATGTTTTGTTTTGACAGGGTTTGAATAAATTCCAATGCAAGCAATGCAAATTTTTCTAAAATAAGTGCATTTCATTGTTTGTAAGTAAGAAGAAAAACCTGGATCCAAAAAAGAAATGCAATTCAGAAAAAAAAAAGCATAAGCATATGGAGAATGAATAACTTTGGGAAATTGACTGGTAAAAAATATCTTCTACTGTAAAGAAATTTAAAAGGTATATCTAAGTAGAATTCCAATGAAAATAATTTTTAAGGTTGTGTCACGAATATTTTTCATCGAAGGTGCACATAAAAAAAATGTGAAGAAATATGTTATTTTAAAATTAAATTTTTAATCAGATTATTTAATACCATTCCAAAACATTTCTAATAATTATAAGTGCACACTTGATGCATATCTTCAAAATTTAAAAAAAAAAGTTGCTGCGTATTTTCCATTTTATTCAATAAGGGTATTACATTCCACGTCACACTTTCTCCATTATTACTCCATAAAAAAAACACCTTTAAAGACAACTATGGGGGCTACCATATGCGCGAAACCTTTTCTCTAAAACCTTTTTTCGTCATCCGACAGGAACTAAGGAATCAAATTTAAAATTCATAGCTATTTTAGGTCGAGCTGAAGAGTGGTTTCACACTGACAGAATGACAAACGCATCAATGTCCAATAACCGCTTTTTCAGAATCGGCACTCTCTAAAACGTGTAGAAAACGCAAATTCTGCCTTTCGCATTTTTCGACCACGTCGCCATGCTTTTATTATTTTTCACACATTAGTTAATTGAAAGTAAAAAAATACTATTTTTTTTAAAAAAAATAACTAAACTAAATAACATTTTGAACTTCAACTATCAACTTAACAAAATAGTGGTCCTGACTATGCGTTATATTTTAAAAGGATCAATATACTTCCATCAAATTATAAAAAGGGTTGCTCTGAAACTTAAGTGGTTATGAGCTCTTTTAATAAATTAAAATGAGCCTCACCACTATCAGCACTTAACATTTCGAAAATTGTGCTATTAAATAACCCTATGACCGTAATTAACTAAAGTGCAGCCTTAAATTGTATTCAAGCAGAACCGTGACAAACAACTTTATGTAACGGTAAAACACACATTTGCCCCTCCAAGGAATACATTTTCTAAAGGTATGCATAATTAATGGAATATATATAAATCCGCATTTCTAATAGGTTCATTTTTGGCGTAGTTCCAATTGAATGCACTTGAAATAATTACATTTTTGTCGTTGGAAACTTTGTTTAGAACCAGTGCTAGAACAAAGGCAGGTAAAATTTTTGTCAATAAAACATTTACATATTTGATTCCTATTTTTTTAAATAAGTAATTTTGACATTTTCCTTACAATTGTTCAGTCCAAAAATAGCCTATACTAGAGAAAAAAAAAAGATGTGTGACTGTTAGACGTTTTGTACAAATTCTTAATTACACAAAGCTTGGTGAGAGGAATATACTGCGTTTGGAAACTGTATCTGGATGTAGGGAGAGTAAAAATGCAATATAAAATATTCCAGATTTTTTTTTTTTTTAAATCTAAAACTTCATCCAGGCCATTGACAAAAGCCACTAAGAACAACTCTCGATCTCAACTTTCCCAAACATATGTACTTTTAGAAATTGCGAAACGATCCTTTAGAGTTGAAATAAGACAATCACTAAGGCCTTGAAAATATCCAGAGTGGAACTAGTACTGTTGAATGCTGGCTTAGACTCTTAAATGGACGGCAATACTTTTGATGACTGTCAGCTACAATTATAATACAAGATTCAGGTTTGATTTTAAAAGTTACTCACCGAGATACGTTTGAACGCCTGGTTCCTTCGAGTTGAAGAGGTAAGTAATGGCTATGGACATATCGAACAAGGTGGACTCGAACAACCGCAGTAACAGCGACTCTTTGGGCGGCGGCTTGGGGAACATCACAATTTCCCGGGCACCACTCTCTTCGAGATCACAAGTGTCATCAGCAGTACACACCACAGATTCGTCGTCCTCGGCCATGGCAGTGTCCTTCGGCGAGAAATGCTGCGGTTGTTTGCCGTCGTCCGAGTTGAAGATACCACTGTCGTCCGAGGCCACGCTGGTCCTGTCGGCGTTGTCCCTCAGCAATGGGGGGTTGGGGCTGGCAGACGAAGACGGTGGGGTGTCCAGGGACACGCTGTCGCTGCTGGACCCTCTGCCAGAAGACGAGGCTTGACACCGCAGGTCCTCGGGTATTTGTTGTAACACCGAGTCCAGACTCCGGTTGCGGTGGTGAGTCTGCTGGTGTTGTTGGTGGTGCAGGTGGGAGGTCAGTCGGAAGTCCAGACTGTGGTTGCGCTGGTGGTGTTGGTGCTGGAGCTTCTTGGCGTGGCCGTGGACGCCCACGTCCAGGCACATGCGGAGACGTCTCGACAGAGACTCTTCATCGGGAATGCGGGGCGATGGGTGGGCTTCCATGTCAGAGCCGCCTCCTCTTCCACAGCTTCGGCTCGCGATGCGAAGACGAAAACAGCACCTACAGAAAAAGATCAAGTTATGTATTTGAATTAATATGAAATAGAATCTATATCTGTAAAGGAAGAAGTTCTAACTCACGCCTCAACCCCTCAACGCCGAGCCAAAACTATTGGAGGCATAGATATAGTCCGGCTGCAACTTCTTAGCATCCCCAAATATTTTGATTGAGGAACATTACACTTTGAAAACGGGTAGAGAACGTAAAGGAGGAAGGTTTGCCAATCCCGTGGCTTTTGGTGAACGAAGAGGATTATTGGGCTAGTTTGGTTGGAAATATAAATTTGCATCATCTGTATCGTATGCATTATTTAACACAATCAGTATCACCTCGAGGAACGCAATAAGTGGACTGTCTCATAATCAAAATATTTGAGCTGCTAAGATGTGACAGACGGACTATACCAATTTTTAGCCTACTTTTCTTTTTTTTTAATTCGAAGAATTAAAAAAAATAAAAAAGTAGGTATTGACATGCGGTCGATGTCCGTCCGTCCGTCTGTCCGTACCCCCCTTCCAAAATCGGTTCTATCCATCCGATCTTAAAAATTCTTTTTTTGTTAGAAAGCTATGACCTCAGAGACCCGACTTTTATACTTTTTGTCTGTCTGTCTGTACGAACGGACGGACATAAATCTACTATTTGTCGACGAATTTCCCATTGAATTAGCATTGAAATTCAATTTCGTGTCATTTAAATCGCTGAATTTAACTACAAATGCTACGAAAAAGTGATATACGTCAAAAAATTCAGCGTATCCAAATGAGAATATATTGAAAATTTCAGAAAAGAATTCGAATTCTAAGTACTTCAATTACTTAAAAAACTTCAACATTTAATGCTCATTTAAAAAGCATAGGAAGCCATTTTATTAGAAATAAATCACCATTGCCATGGCAACAATCGCTTGAGAAACTTTAATTCTTTTAGACAATGAATTAAAATAAATTTATTTTTGCGACATCGACCAGTTTGAAATGACGTCAAATATATTTCACTTCAAGATTCTGTATGTAGGTAAGCAATGTTTTCATTCTATTCAAAAGTGAAAAATATTACATATTTATTCTTTGAAATATAATTTTTTGCAAACGATTTAAGTAATAATTATTTAATTCTCGAAATAAAATAAATGAAACTAGCTGAATTTAGCTGGTAAATGTTTAATATAGAATTAATGCTGTGTTTGGCGCCTTTTTACCTGTTAAACACTGTTGTTTGGAAGCAGGTTAAGTGACAGATTCTGTTACAAACCTACTTGTTTATTTACATTTATTATTTTAAGTGCATTTTGGAATAGTTTTATGGGTTTTTTTCTACGAAAAATTAAATATTTATTTATAACTGCAAATAAATCATGCGGACGATAAGTAATATTTATTTTATTGGTGATAGAAAATAAATGAAAATAATGGCTTTACGAAGTTGAAATTATAGCTAGATGCTGTGGTTAGTGAAATTTATTCTTTTGTATATAAATTTAATGTAGAAACGGTTGTTGATGTCACTTACTGCAACGATCCTAGTTTTTTCAAGATAAGAATTTTAGTAAGTATTTAAGTAACAGGAAAGTAGGCTATTTTAGTTCTTTTAGAACTTCTTGTTAAGAGTTTATTTCGTTTATTTTCTTATAACGGTTATGGCTCCTTTTAAATATTTCAGGGTTGTATAAATACTCCGAAGTTTCAGTCGACATCCAGTTAGATACATCAAAATAAAATAAGTTTAAAAACAGCACGGAGGGGGTGCTTAATATCCTGGTGAATACTGACCAGTGGGGGGGGGTTAGGTTAGGTTTTGAATTATCATCGAACTAGAGCTACACGAGGGCTATTGGCGACGGGCGTCATATTTTAGAACCACAGTCAAGTGACGAGCCGACACCTGAATAGACACCAAACGCAACCGTTAAGGGCGACATCGTACGCAGCGTTAGGACTTTGAAGGATATTTAACGTGCACTCCCTTACACGGGGTATTATTCGTCGGACATTTTTGGCTGCACGGACCGTTTAAAGGTCGGCAGTTATTTTTGGCGATGCCCGGACCCGAACCTGGGACCTTTCGCATGCTAGGCGAGTGCCTAACCGACTGAGCTCCCCAGCCCCGACCAGTGGGGGGATCGATTGGAATAAAGTAAAAGTTTACATAAAATATAAGCCACCGTTTACTGGGGCCGCAACGCCGGGTATATAAAGCTAGTGCGGAATTATAATACTGTATTCATATTCAAATACCAGAGCAACATAGATAATTTTTAACATAGCATTTTATCAAAATTTAAAAAAAAAATGGCTTTAGTTTTAAACATTTTTTAGAACCGCCCGAATAGAAATGCTATTTTCTAATTAATTAGAGCAGCGTGGGGGAGTCGGTGGTAACTTATCAGCACCGAGTTGATTCAAGGCAAACAAGACTGAAACTTGAGCAGATGTCAAGAACAAGTTCCTCCCTGTCTGGAGGACTTCTACGAAACTAAATATTTTTTTATTATGGAAGTAAAATTGTGTCACTTTTACATTTAGAACAATGTAAAATATGCACACTGTTGAACAGATTGAATGAGGCAGAATATTCGGGCAACAAAAATATAGCATTTTATAAATTTTTTTAAGTGAGAAACTAATTTTTATTTGGCAGCATAGCAGTTTTAAATAAAAATTATTCACAAGGCTAATGATATAAACTGAGGTAGTAGAATAGAAATATTTGAATAATTAGGAAACATAGTAAAACTCTTTTCCTACAGAGAAAATCGCTCTTTTATGCTAATGATCTCATAGTTGACATTCTGAATATCAACAAGCTACGATGAAAACAAAAACCATTAAAAACGCAGACATCTTCCCAAAATAAAAACGAAAAATTCTAAAGTTGACCGTGAAAGACAGTTCAAGTGCTTCGGGTAGTTTTTTCAAGTACAAACACAAAGACAATTAACTGCAGTAATAGTGACACGAAAGAATGGTGTCAGTTCTAAGTCGCTTTAGCACTATTTCCTATGGGTATAAAATGGCGAAGGTCGGACAGAGGTCCTTTTCCTTGTCTCGAGAAAGCCATTCCGGCACGCTTCATTGCTCCAGACGCTGGACCAGCGAAAGGTTACATGTGAAAGAAGAGATAAATTGGACTTCTATAGAATATTATCGGTACGAGTACAATCATAGTCTAGATATGAAATATCTACCTCTGATAGTCGAATATCAGATGCTGATAATAAGGAGTTCCAAATTCCTAAAATAAAAGTTCGCACTAACTTTCTGCGACTTAATATGTATAAAAATAGAAAAAGCATCTAATTTTTAGCCTACTTTTTCTTTTTTTAATACGAAAGAATAAAAAAAAAATGAAAAAGTAGGTATTGACATGCGGTCGATGTCCGTCCGTCTGTCTGTACCCCCCTTCCAAAATCGGTTCTATCAATCCGATCTTAAAAATTCTTTTTTTATTAGAAAGATATGACCTCAGAAGCCCACTTTTTGTCTGTCTGTCTGTATGATAGGACGGACATAAATCTACTATTTGTCAACGAATTTCCCATTGGATTAGCATTGAAATTCAATTTTGAGTCATTTAAATCGCTGTTGCCAACGCAACAATGGTATGAGAAACTTTATTCATTTAAAAATAATACTATTTGAAGCGAAATTTATTTTGGTTATACATAAATCAGTTTAGAATGACGTCGGGAATGTGATTATTTGATTGTTTATTATTTGTTTACTAAGTAAGTGGCAAGGCATATTTTTGCGAAAATCCTGATTAGTTTTAATTTACATTTCCTATTTTAAGTGCATCTTGGTTTAGTGTTATGGTTTTTGTTCTACGAAAAATTAAATATTTATTAATAACTGCAAATAAATCATGCAGACGATAAGTAATATTTATTTTATTCGCGATAGAAAATTAACAAAAAAAAGTTATTTTGGAACTTTAAAGTATGGCTGGATGCTGTGTTTAGTGAAAATTATTCCTAATGTATAAAAATTTAGGGTAGAAACTGTTGTAGATGACACTTACTGTTACGAACCTAGTTGTTTCCCGGTAAGAAATTTAGTAAGCATTTAAGTAACAAAAAAGTAGGCTATTTGAGTTCTTTAAGAACTTCTTGTTGATAATTTAGAAAATTATTTAAATATTAAGAAGTTATTGAGAAAGAGGGACGGAAGAAATAACAAATCCTGAATAAAAATTTAGCATTACCATAAAATATCTTGAAGTTTTCATGATAGAGTTAAACAACGAAAATCTTTTCGATTTTTAAAAAAAATAAATGCATGGCAAGTTCAACATTAAATATGCATAAAAACATACATGCAAGAAAAAAGATAAAGAATCAAATCGATAATAAATGACTCGGAAAAAAATATCTATGGAAACAATAAATTAGCAAAATAAGCTGTTTTGCGTGCTTCATGAACACTACTAAGAATTATTATTGATATTAAAAATGAGAGAAACACGAAACAATCCAATTCATAATAAAATGTTTTTGTCGCAAGCCGCCAGCCTTGATGGAAGTCAGTCTAAAAACGGAAATTTTCCTTTCGGAGGCATTGGAGCAAGTAATAACAGGTGCTAGATTGACAAATCACAGCAATTCAAATTCGAACAGTGTGGGCTAAACCTCAGAAAGCAATTCAAAGCAATCGAGATAGTTGAGTCGAACTTACAGTTAATGCAGGTTCCTGTTTTTCTGCAGCGTAATATTATATAAGAAAATATATAAAGAAATCATTCAATATCCTTTAATACTTCCACTTTGGAACATCGTAAGCTAAGGAGGAAAATTCCATTTGAAAATATCAAGAACTTTCAATACAAAATAACCGAGTGAAATAAACGTAAAATTCGTAATTGTAATATAACGATGTTTAGGAATTTTAAGAGCGGGAAAACGATGAATTGTAATTGTAGAGCGGACTCAATGGGATTGAACATTGCCTCCTAAGTCCATATATTAATTGAAAAAAATCGCTTGTTTTTGCTTTAAATGTCTAAAATAGGCTGATTTGTGGTTCGTATTTGTGAATAAATTCTAGTTGTGTTTGCAGTTTCAGTGAAATACTATTTTTTGTGTGAGAATTTTCAAAGTTTTGGAATTCGTTCAATGGCAAAAGTTTTGCAGAAGTTGATGCTTTCTTGTACAAAAAATTAACTGATTTTCAATTGTAAAAACAAAGAGTTTTAAAATGTTACTTCATCCAACAAATATTTAGCCGGCTGTAAGATAAACTATAAGTACTAAAGAGAAGAGTAACTATTGCCAATTTAGAGGTAAACAAAACGCAAGGAGCTGACTAACCATCACATCCACAATTTCAAGCTTGTGGTTTCCGTGAAAAGAGATACAAAATCGCTTTATAAAAGATAAAATCAGCAAAACCGTTATTACCACTTTAGACAATCTAGAACCTAAATACCTTCGCTCAGATTTGTTAAGTTTGTTAGAGCTTCAATAAAAGATTTATATTTTGAAACAGAAGAAATTAATGTGTAAAAAATTACATTGAATTTGTAATTTAATTTCCAAATTTTATGTAAAAAAGAAATTTAAAATCAATATGCAAACTTTTTAATTTAAATGAGTCAAACTAAAAAAGGCTATTAATGTAGCTTATTAATAAATAATAAACAGAAATTATAGATGAGATATTAAATTAAGCCACATTATCGGTTAGAATCCAACATTTACATCCTCTTTGAGGAACTGATAGCTCATAATCTTTTTTACTGATTCAATTTATTTCAAATAAGAAAGGAGTGCAACTTTAATTACATGAAATACCTACTGTCTCATGACTACCTACTGTCACATGAAAAATACAAAAATAAACTTTTTTTAAAACTATAGAAATTTACAATGGTTGGATTAAACATAAAATGAAATTAAAAGAAACCTCGATTGCAAAAACTAACACCAGATTAAAAGACCGCAAAAGATATACATACATCCCTCTAAATCTATTATAGTTAAACTTCTGACAGTTTGAGAAGAAAATAAAATTTTTAAATTTCAAAATAAAGATTAAGTAGAACACTGGAATCGCGTTGGTGCACAATAGGATAAGCTATCTGAAAGCTCACAGGTAGTAAATGCGTGCCAAAAATGCGCCATCAATTTCACGAAGTGAAAGAAGGAAAGTGTAACATACAGTGAAGGAAAATAGTTAATAGCCGTCGCGCTCCATATTTTAAGAGCTATTTTTTTTTTTTATGATGTGAATTTTGAATATGAATGAAAGCATCTTAAACACGAAACAAATTTTAGGATTGAACATGTAAACACAATTATGTGGCATACTACTTTTTTTTTCGGAGATATCTTGAATTGGGTATTAGGGATAACCATGCTGGCCTTAATAGTTAACCCAGCGAACGCTGTAAAGTGTAAGGCAAGCGCAGTTAGCAAAAAGTCTAATAACCACACCCCTACATTTAAGATTGATCTGTTAGTACTGTAGCCGAGTTTTAGCGAAAGTCGATATAAAAGCAAGGGATGGTATACCAGAATAAAATAAAATCATTTAATTGGTCGAGCAGTACATCTTCATTTTGTGACAATTGTGAAGAATAATTGGAACGATGTTTGTGGTTATAGGGAACATCTGTGCAATGGAGACTACAGTGTAATTAAAGTAATATAAATTGCTTAAAAAACATTCTTATAGGCACACTTGTATAGATTTAAAAAGCTAATAAAATTTTTAAGAAACTAAAATTGTGAAACGTATCTAACAGAGCCAACATTTTTTTTTAATCTAAAAAAGGAATTTGTACTCAATAACTCAATGCGTTATCGATGAAAGGTAACACAATCCGCTAGTAATTCCTCCACCCAATAACTTGCTATCTTGAAATGGTTCCAGCACCAAGAATCGATCTAGTACGATTCAATACTCAACGACCTTATAAACGCGGGGTTTAGGTTGTCATCATAAATCCATTTATTCCACTTTGCAACAAAATAACCCAACCATACTTGTCTTCGGAGTGGATTAAAGAAAATATGCCAAAAAAACGCTTGTTGAACTCATACAACCATAGCCAAATGAAAATTTAAAAACACAGCTACAAAAGTTAAACAGTGTTGTAAAATAAACTATTAAAGTAAATAATTTTACATTTTTTCAATATTTCATTATTTTTCCAATAATCCTCATGTTGCTCCTGCTCACTTTATTTGACCAAACCAACTAAAGTTTTTTTAATGATAGAGATGCGTGCAGTAAATTGTAGATGACCACAAAACCATAGGCTTTAAATATGTTGATTAAAAACTAACATTTTTCTTGTCATAATAGTATTATTGCCACAGTATTATTTCACAGAACTAAAAGTACATTAAAAAGTGATGGAATATAAAAAAATAATAATTTTATGCACCGGTCAACGTCTCTTGCTTGTTATGCTAATCTCGATTGGTCAATTCAAAGAGACCCAAAACATCAAGTAGCAGGGGAAATAAGCATTATCGCGGAATTCTTTGAACTACGGGACGATAACCTTATAAAACTAGGCAGAATGTGACTCACTTCAGTGAAATATATCTCAATCGACTCAGACAGAGTCCCTGTTGTTTCGTAGTCACGAAGTAACTTATGGGTTATGAGCGAACAAGCCTGATTATAGTACAAATGATATGTACATTGCCAATGACATTTAGCATACTACCGGTTTGACACTTAACTAGAGGTTCGTTGAACTTTGAACTATCGTTTAACCAATTCAGCAATAGTTTAAAAAAATATGGGGAAATGTTAATGTTAAGAAATTGGCAGGGATTAATTTATAGTTAAATAAAGTATGGTAGAACTGTAGGGAGGGGGGGACGATGTATGATGTAAACATGATTTCGTTTTCCCCCCTACAGTTCGATTATTATTCATAAACTACTAATTTAATATTGAAATTTAAGAAAAAGGCACCATACCTGCAAAATACATTCTAAAACATTCACAATTATATTTTATCCATAATTCCCTAATAAAAATCATAAGCAATACAACTTTAAAACAGAAATGCCGACACTTCAGGAATCTTATCTAGGAATAATGTTCCGTTTTAAATCGCAAATGTGGTAGATTTTATTTATTTTTTTTAATGTCAAAGTGGTTTCACAATGTTTGACAATATTATAGGGAAAAAGCATATTATTGAATAAAAAATAGTTTTCCCAGAAAGAAAGTTGGATTTTTAAAAAAGGTGACGAAATTTACAAGTATAATTAGTATTTAACAATAAGGATTGACGAAATAATTCTTTGAAGTTTAAATAAAGTCCAAAATTCTTCGACAACACTTAAAGCAGCAACTAATTTTAATTGCCTCTTTGCAATTAGGCTGAGGAAATGTATGAAATTTAAAGAAAAATTTTATAAATTCCGAAGAACAAGTTTTCCAAGGAAAAGCTTTCGAAAAGTTCTTGAGCACAATAGAAGAAAATATTTTTCTACTTCTAGCCTCACAAAGATAGCGCATGTATCATTAGCCACAAAAATTGCCCACTCGCTTAATTAGAGAACCTGTAGAAAGTATGCATTATCACGTATAAAGCACCAAAATAAAAATACAATAAGCACTTTCTTAAGAATTCTAGCAACTTATTATGGGTCCGCAGTTTGGTTCTTATAGTCTTTTGTTGTTGAAGTATTCAAGCACAGACAATTAAAGATTAACTGGTTATAATATAAATAATTTTGTGCTGCTGCAGTGAGTAAATGCTAAAATTCGTAATACAAAATGTACCGAATTAAAACTAGGATCAAATTATAAACTTAGTATAATGACGAAACGATCGATTTTAATTTATTTTCCTACACATTACGAATTAAAATTTTTAAAACATCTCGATATCTCCGAAATCTTTAATTTGTTATCCATAACTGTCGGATGTACGTGCCAAATTTATGTGGGAAATATTAATAACTTTAGGAAGAATGCATCATTAGCCGACCATGCACTAGTTCTAGATCAGTAGGTAAAAACATCTAAAGGACAGAGAGCATGTCACAGTGTTCAAGGGGGAAAAAGCATATAAATAGCTTTTAAAATAAACTTGGAAAAGTTGTATAGTAATAGAAATTTTTTTTTATAAAAATATTAGTATGTACAATTAAAATGATTTTTAGCGGAGGTCATAATTTTTTTAATTTTTTATTTTCAGAAAATATATTGTATCAGCAACAGCTTATTTAGAGGTCTAGCACTAGAGGAAAAATAATACTTAACAAAATAAGAAAAAATAATGGTCTAAAATATAATATCCCGCGATATCAGTTACTACCATTATGAAATGGGACGAAATAGCCTAATTAAAATAACTATGTAAAATATACTGCAAGAAAGGGCTTGTACCATGAATGAAAAACAACGAAAAGGTGATTTTTCTTTTAACAACCGAGCATACTATTAATATAATTTAACACAAATTGAAAAAATAGTTTGTAGTCAATCAAACTTGTAGTAGTCTTGTTTAAAAAGAAATAAAAATAAACTAAACTTATGACAAAGAAACAACCAAGCAATATTTCAAATTTTGCCGGAAAATACCAATCTTAGCGAACATGTGGATAAAAAATACATTTTTGCAACAATTTTCAATATTCTAATTCCTAAAATAATTGACCCTTTGCTTTGAAGATATAAATCTGAGCGATGTTGCGAACGGCAATTTCATCACGGGGCTCGGGGGAAACTTTTAGTTCTAAAATTTTATTTAAAGTATTTTTATGTTCCATTTCGCTACAAACGACAAAAAAAGGTAATTATTTTCCAAATTTAAATCGACTCTGCACTCACGCCAACAGGATTCTCATGCCACCTATTTCAATCTAAATTAGCATAATCTAATTCACAAGTGCATATTCCTTAGCGATATCTCAACCTCGATCTTTACTCTATTTTCATATTCTAACCAGAATATTCGCACCTTTCTGAACTCGTAAAAAGCTTGTTTTTTTTATGTGTTTTACAAATTTTGAAGTAATAGAACATTTCGACCTGGAATCGTTTTTTATATACTTAAAGGGTTTGGACAATGTACACCTACAAAGTTTTTGAACAAGGTTGAATTTAATTTGTTTGAAAGCTTCATTATTCAACCATTTACTTATTCAATTGCATAAGTATAGTTGGTACTTAAAAAGTAGGACAATTACCTTCTCATAAAAGTAAATGTTATACGATTCGAGCGCTTAAGAAAATTTTTAATTAAAAAAAATCCGTTTTGAAGATCCCACAACGATCATAGAGCTATTATACGATGCGATAACCGGACAGACACTGTTGAACCATGAACTGTGTAGGAAAGACGGGGCCACCTTTGTCTTCCATGATATTGATGGTCATTTTTATATGTTGATCGAAGATCCATTTGTTCTTTTGAACCATTTCATGAGTCAAAATATAGTCTTTAATTTTATATAGTCATTAATTTTTTCTGAGTTGTCGTTAAAATGGGCTTGTTTCACGAGGGATCTGGTAACAGCTCCGCGGTCTTGTTTTCATTTTTCTCGAATTACTTTTGCCTTGCTGTTCCAAATTGAGTTTTCTAAGAATATTTTAGTAGTTATTTTTTTAAAAAAATTCAAGTCCTTACAATGCAAATTTTTCTTGATAAATGATTAAAACAACCAACAGCACAGCAAGAAGTTGTAATTAAAAAAAAATAACAACTAAATTAAACTTTTCATAGTAAACTCAATTTCGAATATTAACGAAAGTAATTCAAGAAAAAATGAAAACAAGACAGCACAGTTGTTGCAAGATCCCACTTGAAACAAGCCCATTAATTATTTCTTATGTGAGAAATAGAACTAAATTTAAAAAAATAAAAATTGGCACACAAAAAATAATTTAATTATAAATGCTTAGCAAAGAAATTAGAGGGGGGGGGGGATGGAGGGCGACAAAAACTTATCAGTGCTTATACCAAGATATTTAAACCATGTGGTTAAAAAAGTAACAACGAAGCTTTAAAAGAAACACATTTGAAAAATCCAAAGAAAACAGTTGACATTTTTTCTTCGTTCCCGATATGTTGTGGCACAAATGTCTCCCCTTACCGAGTTCATCATCTTATACCCTATCTCTTAGTGTTTTTTTTAATCGCTTTGACCATTAAGGCTTTTTTTTTTAGTTTTCTATTTTTAAAGTAGCGAAATTCTACCATGTAAGCTGGAAAAATTAACCTACTCTTCAAATATAACCTTAAAAAATAATTCATTACGTAAAACAGTAAGTCTTTGATGTCACAATATGTTATTACTTAAGTCATGCAAGGTAAAAACAAATCTTAATAGAATTCAAATCATACACTTTCTAAACTGAATATAAAGAAGACCAGAAAGGATTATTGGAAGACTGATTTCTTAAGGAGGTCCAAGAGAAATTTACAACAAAAATCAAAATAAACACCACACAAACAAATAACAAAACTGTATTTTAAAAACATTTAAAGATTTTTTTTAAAAGTTAAACAGAGTTCTTTGAACGTAGGCAGTGAAAAACATTCCTACAAACGAATTCTAAGTTCTACCAACACTCTGGTTCTCAAAGCAAGGTACTTGACCGATGAAAAGAAAAAAAAATCAATAAGAAGTCAAGAAAGAAACCACTGAGTGTGTTTTAAAGTAAAAAATAAACACAATGAAATTAAAAACGTATTCCCATCAATCCTTTCACGCAATTTCAAACGATAATTAAATTAAAATCTCACTTACCGGCACCTGTCGTGAATTAATTATCCATTGTCATTTAACACATAGATTATCGCGCAAAAAAAGTAAATAAATCGAATCGATCTAATACAGGTCAACGAACCGTTCCGTAAAATACGGAAAGTACTCCACAGACAGTACAGATCGTCTGCATTTGCAACGGATCGAAACTTCTACTCCTTCTTCCAAGATAGGAAAAGTATGGAATGTTTTCAGCCGCCAGCTGTTAGTATTTCCATTAGCTGACCACGGAAGAGGGAAAAAAATATTGGCGAGCGTAATTGGCGAAATAAGTCGCGCCAAGCACGCAAGGTCAGGATTTGTTCTCAACTTCTGAGCTTAGGGCATGCGCAAAGGAATTTGTCGGATTTTTATTTATTCAAGTGGATTGGGGTATTGAATAATGGGACCCACGCCCTTTCTCAGAAGCTTTGAAAAGAGAGAAAAAAATTAGATGGTTAATAATGAAATGAAAAAAATATGACATTTCTTGTGGTTACTCCAGAAGAGATTTTTATCGCCCTCCATTTTCTTAAAGGTTTCTATTTTCTGAATGTCTAAAAGCATCATCCTAAAATGCATTAGCTTTTTCATATTTATGAAACAAAAAAATATGCAATAATAATATAGATTAACATTTACGAAATCAATTATAACAATTCACATTTTTCGGTTTTACTTTCTTAAAAAGAAAAAAAAAACGTTCTCCTTTAAATTGCAAAGGCGGTAGATTTTATTTAAATGCCAAAGTGCTTTCACAATGTTTAACATTATAAGAAAATGTAGGTTATTGAATAAAAAAAGCATTCCCTGAAAAAAGTTATGTTTAAAAAAGTAATTAAGAAGTTTATTAGTATAATCAGCTCTCAGCAAAGAATGATGAAATAATTCTTTGAAGTTTGAATACAGCCAAAAAATATTAAACACTTAAAATGTTGCAGCAACTAATTTTAATTGCCTCTTTGCAATTAGGGTAAGGGAAAAGTATAAAACTTAAAGAAAAAATTTATAAATTCTGAAGAACAAGTTTTCCAAGGAAAAGGCTTTTGAAAAGTTCTTGAGTACAATAGAAGAAAATATTTTTCTACTTCTAGCCTCAGACAAAGATGGCATGTATCATTAGCCACAAAAATTGTGCCTTCGCTTAATTAGAGAACCTGTAGAAAGTTTTGTATTATCAGGTAAAGCATCAATAATAAAATAATCACTTTCTTAAGAATTCCAACTTTTTATGGGCCGCAGTTTGGTTATAAGTCTTTTGTTGTTGAGGTATTCAAGCACAAACAGATTCACTGGATTTATTATAAATAACTGTGCTCTAGTGAGTAAATGCTAAAATTCATAGAATTAACACTAAGTTAAATTATAAACTTAGTATAATGATGAAACAATCGATTTTATTCTATATTTCCTACACATTTTGAATGAAAATTTTAAAAATCATGATAACCACTGAAAACTTTAACTAGTTAAATCTTTAATTTGTTATCCATAACTGTCTGATGTAAGTGTCAAATTTATGTCCGAAATATTAATATCTTTAGGATGAATGCATCATTAGCCAACCATGCACTAGTTTTTTATCAATAGCAGTGTTTAAGCTGGGTTTTTTAATTTTTTAGCATATTAGCTCAAATCAAAAATTTAATTATAGCTTTTTTTTTCAAATGATTCTAGCATTTTAGGAAAAACAAGTTAATCACATTTTAAAATAATTACAAACCTTTTACTTAAATACATTCTTATATTTTAAGTTTCCATGATTCTGCGAGGCTTTTTTGCTGCCCATGTTTTGAAAGCCGCATAAAAATCAAAGTTTTCTCTTGGCGTCCCTTCAACATTTATCATTAGTAAAAATTAGATACTAAAAGTTTGTTGTGAATGTCAGTTTTAATTAAGTTCATTACATAAAAGGATCACTCGCAATCAACTGTCGTCAAAGTCAAAGGTATTGACCTGTTATTGTCCATTCACATTAACAAAATCAAAAAGTTGCCTGGAATGAGCGGATCTAAATGAATAAGTCTATAAAAGAAACGATCGGATCCGTTCCTCCCCTCTGTTTATTTTCCCATTTTAGCAAAAGTAGACATCAAGATGTTCGGAAAACGCGAAATTCCTTTCACATTTTGTGAATAAAGCGTCCCAGCTAAAACACTGATCAGTAGGTAAAAACATCTAAAGGACAGAGAGCATGTTGCAGTGTTCAGGGGAAAAATAGCAGTGCACTAAGGGTTGAAGGGCAAGAAAGAAGGGCTACCCTCGACCCATCTATAACTTGTCTAGCCAGAATGGAAGCTACGAAAAGACTTTCTTCCCCCATGCCTTTGCTTGGTTTTCTTTGAAACGGCGTGAGCGTGTTTTTTCTTGATCCTACTTGGGTTTGAACTTCATGAATTGTTAACACCACAACAGAACCTCAAACGCGTTAGGTTTAGAAAAGTGATGCTCCCCCGTTTCCTAGAAAACCAAGCGAAGGGATGGGGGAAGAAAGTCTTTTCGAAGCTCGTATTCTGGTTAGACAAGGTATAATGCCAATGGCTAGTATCTTTAACTCCCTCTACTTCTCCATTGTTACCAAGAGATGGGTTAGGTTAGGTTTGAATTATCGTCGCACTAGAGCTACACGAGGGCTATTGGCGACGGGCGTCGTATTTTAGAACCACAGTCAGGTGACGAGCCAGCACCTGAACAGGCACCCAACGCAACCATTAAGGGCGACATCGTACGCAACGTTAGGACTTTGAAGGATATTTAACGTGCACTCCCTTACACGGGGTATTATTCGTCGGACATTTTTGGCAGCATGGACCGTTTATAGGTCGGCAGCTATTTTGGCAATGCCCGGACCCGAACCTGGGACCTTCCGCATGCTAAGCGAGTGCTTAACCGACTGGGCTCCCCAGCCCCCCCCCCCAAGAGATGGGAAAGTTGACCTTAGCTCACAACCTGTCTCCATAGTCCATAGGGTGGTGTCAAGGGTAAAAAAGGATTGTTAACTGAGGTAAGAGGTAATGGTTATTAGGCATGCAGCGGATATCCGGCCAACCTACTGCATCCGGCCTATCCGGCTATTAGGCCGGATAGTTGGCAGTAGCCGGATACTACAACTATCCGGCAGTACTATCCGGCCTGTTAAAACTGACTGAAATTTTGTATTGTTGTAATTGTTAAACTAACTATTTTTCCTTAGTTTACGTACTATTTTTAAATTTTAATACATTTTATTGGATTGATACTTCACATTATGTTAATAACAAATAGAGCATATTAGATATGTTTCAAGATTCGTAAAATATGGTGTAAAAAAGTAATAGTTCTGCGTTCTTTGGTAGAATACGGTTTTGCTTTTTTTTCGTGAGTCAAGATTCTGAAAACAGTTTTTCACTGTATATGCTGCTAGCTGGTGAAGAAAGGTCAATACCATAGGTACAACTTCTGAAATCAAACATTTTGTTGCACTAATCTGCTTCGAACACCTTGGAAAGGTTAGAGGAGAATCAGGCAGTTTTCTATCAGTGTCCATTGATATGCAGAAAAGTTTACAGCATCACTTTTCTCATTTGTGTACAAAGAAACAGCACTTTTAAGTTCTAACAGCCGACGTAACATATAGAACTTGCTATTCTGTCGTGTTGGGACTTCCTGAACTAATTTTTTATGTGTAAAATGTAGCTGTTCTTCCTGGATACGTTGTGGCTCAAAGGGACAAGTTATGAATAGGACACTGGCCATAAATCTTTAATTATAAGTGGTTTTGGTTTAAAATTCAGTCAGTAAAAGAATCTAGTGGTTATACTACGTCATCCAAAGTAAAACTGCTACGATTGCAAAAGTGTTTACTCAATGTGACATTTTATAGTTTTGAAGTATAACAGGGCCGGATATCCGGCCGGATATTCGGCCCAAAGTTTGGCCGGATATTCGGTATCCGGCCAAAATGGTATCCGTTGCATCACTAATGGTTATGCCCAATAGGCTCGCATTCTGGCTAGACAATCTGGCTATGGTTAAATTGATGGCACACTAAATCTACCCAAGAACATTTAACACAGTTAAACTCTAGGACAAGAGGTGCAAAAAAAAAAATATTATTGGATTAATTTTAGAAAAATGACTTCAAAACGACATTTTATAACAAGCATGCTGTACATCAACAAAAAAAATGAAAAAAAGTTTAATGCCTACAATATATTATCTTTTATTACTTTATGTTAAATCTTTGAACAAAGAAATATATATCACTTTAATTTTTATATTTAAAATCCCTAATACTTAAGTGTGGTTCTAAAATACGACGCCCATCGTCAATAGCCCATGTGTAGCTCTAGTGCGACGATAATTCAAACCAAACCAACACCCTAATACTTAAAATTTATTGTAGTACAATATTTTTGTTTTTAAATTTTGAATGAAAACATTAACAAAATTCAAATAATTAATTTGAATTTTGCTAACTGTTTTTGTTAATTTTTTTTAAGATCATTTTTTTTTTTAAACCTCCGCATCGTTCAAGGATCACAGCTGTTTTTGATAATGTTGCGGTTAGGATCAAACCACTGACTATAAAGTACAATTCATATACAAGAGAATTAATGAAGTGAACAACATACATTACTGGCGCAAATAATTTACTTGTTCCAACTATTTGTGCCAATAACCTATGTTTACTTCATGAATCATAATTTGTATCATGCGCTAAGTTGATTACTTTCCGAGTATGAATTATAGATTCAAATTCTAAAAACAATAATTGGAGAAATCTGGTAATACTGACTGGTAGTAGAATTTCATTGCTAAATCGTTCAATTTTAGGCTTTAACCCGGCAGCACTCGCGCTAACTTGCCATAGACTAAGAATCTTCTAAACCGAAAACTCAATCTGATGCCTAGCGCCCCCAAAGTGTCGAACGGAACTAATACACTATTAATGATTGATTTGTGATTGGCATAATTGAACTTTCCGATTGCAGCTCTACTGTTTCTTCGAAATGTATAGGGTGGTTATAAAATAACGCCCGGTATTCGGAGCGGTCTGTAGCTTGAATGAATAATCCAAACGCAAAAAAACTTTGAGACACTTACTAATCAAGAAGGCCGGAAAATAATAGAATCATGAAAAACAAACTCGTCACTTGACCAGGGTTCTAAATTGGCGTAATTGGATGTGTTGGCCGTAATTAGCCATAATTGGCTGTGTCTCGTAATTTAAAACCTTGGTCAAGAAACGAGTTTCGTTTTATGATTCCATTCTTTTTAGAAAAAATGAAACTTGTCTCTTGACCAGGGTTCTAAATTACGAGGCGCAATTGACTGTGCTAAAGCTCCTAAAGGAGGCTAGAAAAAGGCAGCCGTGAACCATTACATTAGTTCTCTTAGACACAATTGGGGGAGTTAGTGTCTAAGTCTATTTTAATATAGAAAATCCTTATAATGGTAATCCAATTAGAGTTTCAGATCTAGAAGCGTATTTAATCTATCTGGGGTCCATTAGACCCCAGGCGAGTGCTGCCGGGTTAAAACAAATTATATAACAGATAAAAACTTAAGCATTTCTAGTTTTTATGCAAACAATATTTGTAAAGTAATTTGATTGTACCCAAATAATTTTCATTTCTAAAAAAACATTCATTCACAGCATAATAAACATTGTACATATTTTTCAGTTCCTCACAATGACAAACAAAATTATACAATAAACAAGTAGCCCTTATTAAGATGATTTTACTGAATTTTAAATCTCACCTAGGTATAAAGCACATAAAAAAGCTAAAATTTAGCAATGAAATACATGAGTAAAGAAAATGTATCAAAACCTTAAATTACGAGCAATTTGCAACATTAACTATAATTCACAATTTTTTATGATCACAATTCTCAGTGGCAATAAGTAATTATTCGTTTTATGGGAAAATATAAACTATTTTATACCTTTATAGGCATTTTTAATATCAATGAAGGCGAAACTAAAAATAATAGCATAAATTACTATGCAAATTCCCCTCCAAATGCGTTTTACAAGGAAAAAACGGCATTAATCATGCCAAACGTCAAAAGAATATATATTTATTCAATAATTTCTAGTGTTATTTATTATTTAAGAATATATATTACATTTTTAGACAACATTATCAAATCGATTTATCGTTTCTACCATATCCAAGTAAGTCAAGTTTGACATAAGTAAAAAAAGTAACAAGTGCAAGTTGCTTGTAAACATCCCAGTACATTGGTACTAAAGTCGAACCGGTGCGTAAGTTTTTAAAAAGCAAGATAAATAATGCGTACGTTTTTTATGACTTAAAATGATAATCTTCAAAGAAAATTACAAGTGAATATGTCTATCTTTATGTTGTTTGAGATAGACTTACCTTTAACTTGGAAAACATGACCTAAATCATAGCTGAACTTAACAAGATGGCTGTTATCACAAAAGAAGTTTAATTAGGCGAAAAAAGCTATAAACAATTAGGATACTTCGCAAGGATGAATATATTTCAGTAATTTGTCGATTTCACTTTACGAAAACTGACATAAAACAAAACATATACCAGCTGATAAAACCTACCCCTCCTGCTGGAAAATGGAAATATGACTCATTCGGCCAAGCATTACTTGAACTCAGTTGATACATTTCTTGAGTTTTTTCATAAATAATTAAATAGAACAACTAATAGATAATATGTAGCTTCTAAAAACTATAATTCACTAATAAAAGCTTTATATTTTAAGTATATAATTTAAAAATAAATTTGTCAGAATTATGGAATTAATGTGTTCCTTGAAGCTTATTTTACAAAATAACTGTGACCGTAAAAAATTTAATAATTTTGTGGTTTTTGTTTGTTTTCATTTTCGTCGGTTTCTGAGTAGTTGTAGCTCTAGTGCGAAAATTACTCAAAACTAAACTAAAACTGAGTTTTGTTTGACTGACTTTTTTTTATCTTATGCGACATCTTTGAGTTCCTTCACTGTTACAATACAAAATAATGCAAAGGAATAAATTGTTCTTTGGAAATCCCTTAAATGTTGATTCAGCTGCACGAACACTGTTGAATCCAGAACAAAATGTCAGTGCTTCATAGAGCTCTGCTTACTTGGTTTACTTTTGCAATTTTCATGGTACTACTTACACTGCGACTGGATGATGAGACTGAATGGGACTGGTTCTTCTTATTCATCCCTTTGTGGATATTCGATTTCAACCTTCTTGTGTACATTACGTTTCGAATAATATCGCACTGCAGGAATGGACATGATCGCCTCTTTACAACCATGTACCGAAAATGCTGGTACTTGTTCTGTGTCTTCCTTAAAGTTTCATTCCAAATACTGCTGGCTGTAAGACTGCAATACTATAACACAATGAGTTGGTTCTTTATCATGATTCCATTGTGGATTCTGCTATTCGGAATGTGTAGCGAAGTCTTTTTGAACTTGCTAGGACAGAGGACTTTCTAGTTTGCATAGTTTTTTGTCAGGATAAAGAACACTTACATAGTCATAAGTTACAAAATTTATTGGTACATATTGTGGATACAGATATTATTTTGTATTTAAAAATAATATAAAGTTTTTTTTGAAGTGTGTATTATTGTATGCTTATGTGGCAACACTAATATTGTCTGCCAGCGTATACCTAAGAAGTCTACAAACTTATATTTCTAATCAAAATCTGTTTCTGAGTTTGACTTCTTTAAAAAAAAAGGTTATATTATGAGACATCTTTAAGTTCCTGAACTATTTATATTAAAAAACAGTGCAAAAAGACGTTTTTCTTTCCAATCCACAGATGTTAATTTAGCACTTCGAACGTTGGTGAATCCAAAGCGAAATGTCACTGTCGCACAGAGCTCTGTTGACTTGGTTGGCATTTTTAATTTTCTTGGTACTACTTACAGTGCGACTGGATGATGAAACTGAATGGAACTGGTTCTTCATATTCATCCCTTTGTGGATATTCGATATCTGCCTTATTGGGTACATTACTTTTAGAATAATATTACACTGCAGGAATGGATATGACAACATCTTTTCAACTATGCACCGTAAATACTGGTATTTGTTCTGTGTCTTCCTTAAAGTATCATTCCAAATACTTCTGGCCGCAAGACTGCAGTACTATAACAAAATGAGTTGGTTTTTCGTCATGATTCCCTTGTGGATCTTGCTATTCGGAATATGTTGTGGCGTCTTTTTGAACTTGCTAAGACAGAGGACTCCCTAACTTACATCATGCTGTTTTGTCAAGCTAAAGAACGCTTACATAACCATAACTTACAGAATTTATTTGTACATAATGTGAACTACAAATATTATTTAGTATTTTTAAAAATTGTAATGTATAAATAACAAAGTTTAATTTGAAGTGTGCATTGTTGGCTGATACAGCAACACTACACACACTGTTATACTTGCTGAACTAACACAAATTATACTTGCTGAGTATGTGAACTAAATCTTAGTTTATAGTTAAGTTTATAATTAAGCCTAGTAATTTAAGTAAGTAGTTCAGTTTTTATATTCCTCAACTACAAATATGAAATAAACATATATTTCTTGCTGATGTGTATTTAGAAGTCTTTTTGGATGATTTTTTTTCTCATGTCCGTGATTAGTGTGGTAGGCACACTTTATCATTTCCTATTCCGCCAAGAGTGAGAACCTCTAAGATTAGAATGTTTGGTTTATGATCAGCCGGATTCTCTTTTTAATTACTTGACGTTTACTTTTAGATGAGAAATTTTAGTAGTCAAAGGATTCAAGATTATTGTTAGTTTCGGAACAATCATTGGTTTCCGAATTGTATACTATGAGTTTGAATCAATATCGGTTTTGAATGAACAGATCCTTTTGGAGTTTTAAGGTTATCATGAAATCTTATCCTTTTTTTTTTAAAGTTTTCCTGAATTTTTAAAATTTCTCGTTTTGCAACCTTTTAGTAGAAACGACTAGAACTGATGTGTTTTACTGATAATAAAATTATCAAGAGCTACCCCTTAAAAAAAATTTTAGGCTTCAGAAGCGTATTTGGCACGAAATTAACCAAAATTAAGTTCCTAAAATAATGATTTTTGGACTAATCTAGTTTTAACTTTTCTGAAGTTGGGAGAACACAATGCCAATCAATGACAGAAAAAAATTGTATAAAAAAATATTGTCAGAAAAAGGGCTAAAGTTGGTTTAAGCCTTGAGGGTTTGAAACAGTGCTTTCTACTGCCCTGGTCCATATCAGGGCGTTTTTAAAATTTGAACTTTAATACATTTTTTCAAATGCTGTAAGTATTGAATTAAAGAACATAAAACCAGCAGTTGCGGTTAAAACAAATGCCATGAATTGCATGTTGACAAGTTTCCACAGCATTTTTTTCATTTAATTATTTTATACTATTTTTCAATTAAAAACTTGTCAGCAGTTGCAGTTAAAAACATAATTTAGATAACTTCTGACAAATAAAATCACTTTTACACAGCGTCCGTCGCCAATAGCCCTCATGCAGCTCTAGTGCGACGATAATTAAAACCTAACCTAACCCAGTATAAATTAATTTTAACAGGTCAAACTTTGTCATGGCATTGCTCTCTATGTGCGATAACGTGATTACTTGAAATATGTTGTTCAGAAGTGACACATGGTCTCTGATCCTGTTATTATTTTAGTAGTTCTTATCATCCAACTGTTAAGAAAATTTAAGCTCTGTAATATTAATGTTTCTTTCCTTTAGATTCTATGAAAGAAAGGGGACTTGTGTAGAATCTTCAAGTGCTACCTTGGTTAAGAGCAAATATTTTGTTAAATTGTGTGACGGTAACCATGTTGATTGCCAGGGCTGGATTTCCAAATAGGTTAAGTAGGCTGAAGCCTAGAGCGGCGAAATTGTTGGGGCGGCAAAGTTTACGACCCAATAAAGCGAAATTTGGCATATTATTAAAAAATTATTATAAAGATACGAATATACTTAAGAAAGAAAACAAATAATTTATATCAATGCGTAAACCGTAAACGTACAATTAGTACTAATATTTCATAGCACACATGTTTGTTGTGAGGGGGCTGGGGAGCCCAGTCGGTTCAGCACTCGCTTAGCATGCGGAAGGTCCCAGGTTCGGATCCGGGCATCGCCGTAATAGCTGCCGACCTATAAACGGCCCGTGCAGCCAAAAATTTCCGACGAATAATACCCCGTGTACATGTAAGGGAGTGCACAAATATCATTCAAAGTCCTAACGCTGCGTACGATGTCGCCCTTAACGGTTGTGTTGGGTGCCTATTCAGGTGTTGGCTCGTCACCTGACTGTGGTTCTAAAATACGACGCCCGTCGCCAATAGCCCTCGTGCAGCTCTAGTGCGACGATAATTCAAACCTACCCTACCATGGTCGTTGTGAGGGCAAGTGCACCCCCTCCTCCCGGATTTCGATATTGAAAGAAAAATAGTACAAAAGTTTAAAAAAATTCAGGTGATTTTTAGATTCAGATGAAATTTAAGATGATTCTAATATGTGTATCTATTTTAAACAGCACATACCACCATATTTTGCAGCTAGCCATAGCCTCCTATCCCCGAAGGGTGAGAATATTAGTGACAAACACAGCAAATCAATCATAGTCTGCAAGCGGCAAATCTTTAAATCCGGCCCTGTTGCTTGCTATGTGAATTGATATATAAAATATGTCACAGTGGATGTTTGATTTATCTGCAAACAAACTTTAAATGTATGTACAAGAAAAGTATTTTTATCAGCCTGTGCAATGTACATAGGCAGAGTCAGGGTCGAATAAAGCAGTGAAAGGTTAATTTAAAAATGAAGGGTTAATTCAAAGGGGAAAACATCAAATTTTTTAGTCCTTTTTTTCCATTTTGAACTTAATATTTTTCCACAGAATTTTTTTTATATTATGTATTAATTAGCTAAATGCAAACAAACGAGAATTAAAAAAAATATTGTCTAGCAATCGTTTTACTTTGTTTGCATATATTTTTTTAAAGTCATTAAGGTTTATTATGAACAGTAACCAAGTTTTTCTTTTTTAATAATTGAATACAGTTTACAGGAGGCTTGTCCAGTTTATCATTATTATGTGTTAAAATTAATGCTAGGACAACAACAACTTTCATTCAGTATCTTTTGTAATCATAATTTTTTTAAAAAAAATAATACTAATAAATAACATGCAATTAGAAAACATATTTAACCTGTACTGAAAGTACATATCGTTTTCAAGCAAATGTGTTAAGATTAGATTAATTGCCAAAAATTAGGATAAAAAGGAAAATTACTATTTCGTTAAAAAGATTAATTTAAAGAATACATAACTTTTTAGTAAAATAAAAAAAAATATTGCAACAAAAACCTCAAAAATTTCATCCTTATGAGAAAAAAAACCCTATAAGGTCCACTCAATTAAACTGCATGGCCCTTAGTAACAATGCAGCGTCGGAGAATAATCAAGTTCAAGAATAATCTAGAAGATATTAGTGTTTATATTCAAATGTACTCAAACGATATGCCTCAGAATTTATCTAATTTTGGAAATTAATATCATAATCATTCCTCCATGGTTTGGACCCAAAACTCTTTGGGGATATATTTTGCCAAAACTTTTGGTGTTTTCTGTTTTTAGAGACCAAGACCTTTCTTTTGATATATATATGTACACTAACCAGATAAGTTTCTTTTAAACGAATGCTATTGTTGAATGTATTTTTGAAAATTAATAATTAATTCAGAATAACAAAACTTATGACATAAATTTAATTTAGCGACATACTTAAACATTTGTTAGGGGAGAGCGGGGCAATCCCGCCACCACGGGCAATGCCTCCACCTCTTTTATCTCGCCAGCGGTGTGTGTGGGAGGGAGGCTGTGAGCTCTGACCTGTAGCAGGAAACAAAGTAATTTGTAGTATAGACGCTAATGGCCGTGCGGTGAGTTGTAGTTATTTTTTAAAAAATACAGTTTTTAGGTGATTTTCATCTAATTTTGGGCATTCGGAAATTAAGAGATAACTGATTGTTATCTCTAAGTTAGATAATTCAGTTACATATAATTGAAAAGAGTAATTATTTAGCTATTTTATCACGTTGTTAGTTTGTATGCTAGGCTATATCTACTTTTCCCTAAACAAGCCGTCGATGCCATTTTGTCTTTATTGGGGTATTGCCGCTGTATCACCCTGGGGTTATGCTGCCACATGCAAAAGGATGGCGGCATAATCCGTAAAATAGAAATTTCATATATTGGCCCTACAACCTACCTATAGTTTTCGTCCCAGATGCCACGTACCCGAAAAAGAATAACTGAACTGGCCAAATAGACTAACGTAACTTTAAAAAAAAAAACCTGCATAGTTAGTTGCATTTGGAAAGTTAATAAAAGCAGCTGTGTCAGTGTCAGTACCCTGTACCATTTACCATTCCAGAGTTAATTAAACCTATTTTAGTTCTATAGGGGAGAGAAGGGGAATGGCGCCACCTTAAGGGAAATTGAATTTTCATGCAGAATTGTGTTGCATTTAATCTATAAATTGTAATGAGCGTAGCATACTACAGTTCATAACCTTTCTTGTGGTGATTTTTTAAAATTTAATTCTTTAATAGAAATTGAATAAAATTATTTTTTCTAAAAGCTCGCACAGTGGCGGGATTACCCCGGTACCTGGGGTAGCCGCCACATCAATTAACAAAACAAATAATCTATAAATAATGGAAAATGATATATAAGGCAATACATATAGTACTAAAATAGGTATAATTGTCCTTGGAATGGTAAATTATACATTACAGCTACACTTTTATTAACCTTCCACCCAAGTACCCGTGTGACGTCGAATATGACGTGATTTTTTGGTCATAAAATGCCCTTAAATTGACGTCATTTTTTTGGTGACAATGTCCATTTTGAAGACGTGATATTCGACGTCAAATAATGACGTTAATCTGACGTGAATAAATGACTCTTTTGTGACCACATGACGTGAACTTTTCGTTATCAAATAACGCGAATTTCACGTGAAAGGTGGACGTAAATTTCACGTGACAAGTGGACGTGAATCTCACGCGACAAGTGGACGTGAATCTCACGTGACAAGTACGACACGATTTTCACGTGATCAATTGACGTTAATTTTAAGTGACCTAACGTCGTGATTTTCACGTGGTCAAATGACGTTAATTTTACGGGACCATGTGACGCTATTTTCACGTGATCAAATGACATTAATTTCACGTGACTATATGACGCGATTCTTTTTTTTTATTATTTCTATGTATTTTCAGTCATGGTGTAAAACAAAAATTGGTTTAAAATATTATACTTTTTTTTTAGTTGCAGAAATATACAATCATTTTCAAAATATATTGTCCTTTAAAAGAATTTTCTAAATTAATGACTTAACATGGTATTCATAAGTCATGAATTAAAAAAAATCTTTTACTACTTATTTTGAAAAAGATATTTTTCATAACTTCAGGATATTCCATAATATTTTAAACAATTTTGTATTTTACACCATGATTGAGATTGCATAGAAATAAGATGAGAACAGAAAACTGAATTTCAAAAACTATTTAGTACATAATTAAGAATTTTAAAATAAGAGTCAATTTTGACTTCAAAACAGTTATTTTAGATAGTATTATTATAAAGCCTACATAGTAATATAAAACTCACATAATTATTTAAGTGTCACCCTGAACATTCAGAACTGCAGTTTGGCAATTTTTTTATATCTTGATATTTTAAATAAATACAAAATCATTTAGAAACAAAACATTTTTATTTGAAAAAAAATTCAATAATAAACAATTGAACTGCTGACTGATAACTTGAACAGATAACTGCTTCCATAACCAGATTTTCAAGCAAAAACTGAAAAAGAAAAAATAACATGTAAATACATTATAAAAACTTTAAATATTTATTCCCAGCATATATTTTTTCCACATAATAACCGTGTCCATCTAAAATATATGTATAGTCGAACATTTAAAGGATTATAAATTTACAGGGTATTTTTCAATATTTTCTATACTTTCATAAAAAAATTCAATAACTTTGCTTTTAAATTTTAAAAATGGAAGTTTATTTTTATCACCACAAAGTATACACTGCGATCCAAAAGTTTAGACAATGACGTTTTTTAGCTGTAAAATTTAGATTTGTGAAATTAGAATATCAAAACATCCCTAGATATATTAAGGAAGTATTTTGAAATGCTATAATTGAAACATAATTGCTTGATTTGCTATAACAATTTTTAGTTTCATAAAATAAAATTTTGTATGGTTCCAAAAGTTTAGACACAAATACAAGATTATGCTAATTTAATGTACAAAATTGCCTAATTTTGCATTTTTACTGTTGAATTATATAATTTTTATGTGATAAATTAAAAAAAAAAAACTATATCCGGTGAACTAAGCAGATTTTATAACAATATTGGTTCAATTTTACAACCAAACAGACAATTAAGATATATTAAACCTTTATTCAAATCCCATTTGCTTCAAATTTGCAATTTAACATATCTAAATACGAACCAAATGAATACCAGTCCATCACCTTAAAGTTTTGCAACGAATTCGTGGATTTAGGGACATGCATTGACTAATTTTCTTGATGAAAAGTGCAATCTTTCCCATATAAAATCACAAAATAGCTACATATCATTCTATTTTGCACTTTAGTACAATGCAGAGATAGTCACCTCTTCAAAAACGACAAAAAAAGTAGGAAATTTTAACGCAAGTTCATTCCACACAATTACGAAAGTTCCTTCTTCATACTAAAATGTGAAGTTTCTTGAGAAAAACCGGTTTCTTTGAACCGGTTACAATTTAACCGGTCTCTTTAGTGCTGTTTAAACACGTTCGGTTTAACCGAATATTGAAAAATATGCTTTTGAAAACACCGGTTTTTCCCCTCAAAAACTCTAGCATCAAAGTGGTAGTTTGTAATGGTGTAGAGTGAATTTACTTTGGAATAACCGAATTTTTTTTGTTGTTTTTGAAGAGGTGACTATCTCTGCATTGTACTAAAGTGCAAAAAAGAATAATCTGTTGCTATTTTGTGATTTTATATGGAAAATACTGCACTTTTCATCAAGAAAATCGATCAATGACTGTCTATAAGTCTACGAATTCGTGGCAAAACTTTAAGGTGATGGGCTGGTATTCATTCGGTTCGTATTTAGATATGTTAAATTATAAATTTGAAGTAAATATGATTTGAATAAAGATTTAAAGTGACTATATTGTCTTTTTGGTGTAAAATTGTACTCGTATCGTTATTAAATTTGTTTAATTCACCGGATATCGTATTTCTTTAATTTGTCATATAAAAAATTTTTGATTCATCAATAAAAATGCAAAATTAGGTCATTATGTACTTAAAATTAGCATAATATCGTATTAGTGTCTAAACTTTTGGGACCATACAAAATTTTATTTTATGAAAAAAAAATTGTTATAGTAAATCAAGCTATTATATTTCAATTATAGCATTTCAAAATACTTCCTTAATATATATAGGGATGTTTTGAAATTCTACTCTCCCAATTCTAAATTTTACAGCTAAAAAAACGTCATTGTCTAAACTTTTGGATCGCAGTGTAGTTAACACAAAATAAATAGAAAATATTAGAGTACTATTAACTGACATAAAATTCAATGAATATTCAAGGAATTGAACCGGGAAAATTTGTAAGGTAGGGGGGCTGGGGGGAAATGGTGGCAGGGGGAAAATGAGGGCATGTTACAAATATACATTTTTCCACTATAGATTAAATTTTTTTACACTTTTTCTTTGAAATATTATTTTTAGAGGATCTCTAACTACTTTTATTTGGTTTTTAGAATCTGGCGACACCATTAATTCATTCAAATTCTTGTTCTTAAGTTAATTTTGTTTCAGCTGTTAAGAATTCACTTGTAAAAACTTTGTTCTATTTATTCTATAAAAAATGCTGTGCTCTTAGGCATTGTTACATTCAATAGCCACATTCTCAAAGAGTATTTCTGCAAAAATAGCTAGGAAAAATTCGAATTTTAAATTTTTTAATGTAGAGGGGTAAAGTGGTGGTATGGTTAGGTTTAGCAATGCATGCAAGATGTAATGGAATTTTGGTCGTGAAGGAACTTTAATTAGATTATATTGGAGTATATTTTTTAAAAGCCATTTTAATGTAATTAAAATGTACAGTGTTATTAAAAAACTCATTTAATAAGATTTTTTTAAATTTAATTTAACATATTAAGTTTAACAATGAACATTTAAGAATATGCCCAGAAGACATGCCATGTGTAATATTTATATTTGCAATTAATTTACTAAATGATCCAAACTAGAACTTATGTTGTAAAGTACTTAACTGAATCAATGCTGTAAAACCATTAATCATTTCCAGAAATATACAATAAAGATTATTTTGTAAAGTTCAATGCAATCTGTACAGTATAGTTTTACAGGAGTCTCAAGAGGACCATACTCTTTTGAATAAATATTCTATTTTTCTACTATTATTGTCTTTAAAAGTTAGCTTTTCTACAATAAAAGTGAAGAGGAATAAATAAGGAATTATTTTGTTTCAATTTGATCTTTGGATTTTTGATATCATTATATTTTTAAATTTGAGATCATTTTCCACCAGGGTGGGAGAAAATGAGGGTATGAAACTGAGTTCCCTAAATTGCCAGATATTAAATCATATAGTTTGAAAAAATTAAAAATACCTATACATTTGAAATATAAACAGTTCAAATGTATATTATTTTCAAAAAAAATTCCATGAAAATTAGTTTAATGTAATGATTTAGAAAATGCTTGATTTTACCCCCATATCCCCCCCCCCCCATTTGATTTATGGTCCATTTTTATGTTTTAGGTCTGGAGTTCAACCTTTTTGCACATATGCATACCGCTTGACTTTTTGAGAAATTTTGGCATACCACCTGATCTTAATGTTTTAATAAACATATAATATTTACTCCTATTGAATTAAATTCCCTAGAAAAATTCATATTTAATGGTTAGATACTTGTTTATTTATAACATGCTCTTAATAAGTAAAGAGATTTAAATGGTATTAATTTAGTTTTATTTATTACCTATTGGTCTACAACCATACAAATAAAAAGTTATTGCAAACTCTGCAAAAAAGTAATCATCACACAAAATATACTTATATAGTCTTTAGTGCGAAAATTGTTGTTTGCCTGTTATTAAAATATCAACTTAGGACTCGGTTTTGCATCTGATCCACAATTTAATTAAAGATTTATCTTTAAAATAATTAATACTATGCTTGCGTGCCGACTGCTCATACATATAGAAGCTGGTAATAGTATCATGTAGCCACATCACTCACATGTACCACCTAAAATTTCCCTGCATTCCACCCGGACCCGTGTTTTAAATTGTGATAGATCTAAATATTAAAGCTGATATTAAATTTATACTAACTTAAAAAAGCAAAAATTTAATGCAAATTTGATTTCATTGTTGACATATCATGATGTTGTTTCTTTTATAGGACAACTTTTTATTAAAAAGAATATTAGTCTTTTAAATTCATTTGGGAATATACCTTTAAATATTTAAAAAATAAATTGACCAGCAAAAATGAAGCACATTTTTACTTCTTTTTTAACAACGTCAAAAAGTATCAAGCATAAGGGAAAAATTATTATTTAACACATTACATTTCTTAAAAGAATTTCATTTTTTAAAAAAAATTTTGAATGGCCTTAAACCATGTAATAAAAAATCTGAAAAGGAAAGTGAATGAAAAACTCATTTTACAATGAGATATTATAACAATTAACACAATTTATTTGACAAATTAGTTATGTTATACGAATTTTAAATCAAATATTTACTTACTTACAAAAATAATTTTACGAAATCTTAGATATTCTTGCAAAAGAGTTGAGAACTTAATGAGTATATGTAGTACTCTATGTCACGAAAATAACAGGTTTTCCCCAAAAATGGAATTAAATTTCTGGGCAGTCCAAAAAATTACAATATTTTTTGCATTCTAGGTTTACCACTTTTCCTATTTGACAACCCTGCATTAATTTTGCATTGATAGGTAAAAGATTTAATGCTTTCAAAGGCTAGCTAAATTCTACAAATTTTTAATGTCAGTGATTTAAAAACTAAGAATGTTTATATTAAATTTATAATAACTTAAATGAGTAAACACTTAATGCAAATTTGATTTCATTGTTCACATCTTGTAACTCTTTTCTTTTATTAAAAAAGTGACTAGGTTTTATAAAAAAAAATATTACTCACTAATCAACACATTTTTACTGATTAGACATTATATTGAAAATGGGTTTTCTCGTATTTCTTTTTAGAAAAAACCCGACAGGAACCTTTTTTCTAAATGGAACCTTGCTGAATAGTTTTTCAGCAAAATTGTGTCATAGAAAACAGATTTTCCATTTAAAGAAAAAAGCTGGCAATAAATTTTGCAAATAATGAAGCAAAAATAAAATAAAAATGCAGCTGATGTTAAGAAGTGCACAAGGGGCAGATCTAAACAAAGAAATTAGGAGAGTACTTTTTTTTAAGACCTGACCCACTTAAAAAAAATACTTTATTCACAAATTCTCAGCTTGAAATTCTAGTAGAAACCTGAAAATTTTCACTATGCCCTGGATGTTAAATGGACTTTTAAGATAGTTTCCTAAAGTATCTTTTTTTAAACAAACTATAAAAAAAAACATTAAATAAAGTTTGCTGTACTTAAATGGATGTCTGGATCCCTTTATCCCCCTCCCCATATGTTTTAAAAATGCGATTAAAAAACACAAATCATAAACGTGACGCGAATGAAAATTGAAATTTACAGACATCACTATTTAAGAAGTGTACTTACTTAGTAATCTTCACTTCCCCTGGCAGATAAGGAATACAGCTCAATACAACCTCCTGTGAAGCAGCTCTTGCTTCCGACCAGCTCGCATCTTCTTGTCATCAAACGTTTTCCTCTGTGTTAATTTGGGCCGCTCTCTTTCTTTTTCCATCGGGGACCCACGTCAGTTATCACTGCTGGAATTTGCTTTGATTTAATAAGGATCATGCATGTATCATACTAAATAAAGTTAGAAGTGAACTTTTATAACTAACTGATCTATTACGAAACCAAATTTACACCCAAGATATTTCCGAATAACTAATAAGAGTCGTGATTGCTTTCACATTATATCTTATTTTTAGGAACCATTATAAACAGTAAATGAGTAAATAATAAGTTCTGGAGATGGAAAAAGACATACATTGGAGATTAAAAGTCTGAAATTAGCTAGCTTAAGTCTAACAAATAGTTAAGATTTGGAATAAATTCTGGAGGAGGGTAAATTAGATTTTACTTTAACAAAATGAATACTTTGGTTTTGCAATAAACTTAAGGTAAAATAATTTTTGCTTACAGCTGCTTTAATGTTAGTGGAATGAAAGTTATTTTTAAAAAGTAATTGTTATGGTTACTTTCAGAAATTTTAAGGGGTCACAGGAGTCTTAAAAATGTGCATAGAAGGTACTACAAAACATAGTTTGATCTTTCATGTAATTTTTTAACTTCTCAATTTTTTAGTATAATGAAATCGTATACATGTTGGTTAATTGTACTAGTTAAACAATATGTACTTCAAGATGTATGTCAAGAATCAATCTATACTATAGCTTTAATAAATATTCTTAATTACACAAAAATTACTATAAATAAAAATTTTGAATAACACAAAATCTCACTGCAAATCTATAACGAAAATTATACTTATTTACTTGAGTCTGCGATGTAAAAAAACTAGTTATTGATAATTGATATATTTAAAATAGAATAAAAATCCAACTTACATTTTATCGAAAGAAGTCATGTCATCATGAAGGTCCTTTTAGCCTCGGCATATCCAACTAAATAAAAAAAATGAATTTTTAACACAAGGAAAACTGCTAGTGGAAAGAGTAATTCTGGTAAATGCAGCAACAAAATATTTCATTATGAAATTTTTGTTGATGTGTCGCCCTATTATAGTTACAGAAAAGCTATGGGCAAAAATTGTCATCTTGAAGCAAGGTCAAGCAGCCGCTCGGCTGCCAAGCAACATTAGAAAGTTGTACCTACAATGACATATTTATTTAGTAAACATCAGCCCTTTTTAAACAGAGTGACACCAAGTCAAGTGCTAACTACCAGTGAGCAGGTACTAATTGCTACTAGTACCTGTTCACTGGCACCACAGCTTATGTTAAAATATGCTTTGAATCGGTGGCAGGAAATAAGTATTTGGTTCTAAAATTGCGAGTTTCTACAGGAGCAGATCGCCTAAAGCAGGGGTTCCTAACCGGTAGTACGAGTACCACTGGTGGTGTGAGCAGCATGATGCTATAAATAGCTTCTGTAAGCATATGCAGTGATCCCGCAAATACTCGTTATTTTAAACATTACAAAAAAAAGAGGAAATCTAATCTTTAATTAACTTCTGGTTCGAATTTTGCCGAGTTTGTACAATTCTGTATTCGCATGTTTATATCCCTACGATTAATAAACAAAACTATAAATGAATACCATTTTAATCTTTTTATGACTCGATTATTATAAGCATGTTATAATAAAAATGAAATTAATTAAAAATTAAATACATTCTTAAACAACGAAGTTGTTTCAGGAATTTTACAAAAAAAACCTTTGAACACTTTTAGAAAAGTAAATATTTTATTTACGTTTATTAAAATATTTTGGCCTGGTTTTACGCCAAAATTTCTCAAAAAGTCAAGTGGTAAGCCGATGCAAAAAGGTTGCATCCTGTCCTAAAGAATATGGAAGTAGAAAGCACTAAAGCAGTAACATTTAAGATTTTTACGTATATGCAATATTTGAATGGACTGTATTCTGTATCAAATGTATATAAATACTTCTTAAGCGTTAACCATTTAAATCAGTCATCAACTGAAATTGTTTTTACTTTCTGTGAGCTATAGCAACAGTTATTTTTATTTCTTCTTTAACCAAAACAAGGTAACTAGACTTTTTATCGAGATTCCAAGATAATAGCATAAAGTGTTTTCGTTTAGTGCTTACACTGAACCAATATGTAAACATACATCTCGTATTCGTATTAACACAACAAAAACCACACACATTTTTTTTAAACTGTATATCGATTATAACAATTCTTTCTAAAAAGATTACATTACCGCAAACACAGTAAAATACAAGTAATTTAAATGCAATGATTTAATATCTATATGGCCTAATTCGCATTCAGTTAGGCCTTGTTAAAACGCATAGACTAACAACAGAATCAGAATCTAACACATAAACTATAAACACTAAGAATTAGAATCACTGGTAAATCTATGAAAAATATCATATATGATAACAAATTTGTAAAAAGATAACGAAAACTTACTTCGGAGACGCCAAACGCATCGCAAGCAACGGATACACGTATATTCTCCTTCTAAAAATGGCGGTGTCTTGAATGCTCCCGCCTCCCGCGCTACAGAGACGGAAGTGACGTCACCGGTAGTTCGTATTTCGTTCACGACAACTCGACGTGAAATTGGCGTCACTTTAGTCAGTTTGGTCGTTTTGCGACTAACTACTTGACGTCTTTTGCATCACGTCATTTGGCTGACAAGAAAATGACTTCGAAGATGGCGTCATTAAAAGACGTTAGCTGAGCTGACGAAAAGTTGACGTCAGTTTTTTCGTGATTTTTTACTTGTTGACGTCATTTATAAAAATATGACCTTATTTTCACGTCATATTTGACGTGACACGGGTACTTGGGCATCGTGCAACTAACTGGACAGGTTTTTTTAAAAAAAGTTTCGTTGGTCTATTTGGACATTTCAGTTATTCTTTTCCATATACACGGGATCTGGAACGAAAACTAATAGGTTGTAGGGCCAATATATGAAATTTCTATTTTACGGATTATGCCACCATCCTTTTGCATGTGGCGGCATAACCCCAGAGTGATGTGGCGGCATTACCCCAGTAAGACAAAATGGCATAAACCGGTTGTTTAGGGGAAGTAGATAGCCTAGCGTTCAAGCTAACAACGTGATAACATAGCCAAATAATTACTCTTTTCAATGATATGTAACTGAGTTATCTAACATAGAGATAAGTCACTTATCTCTTAATTTCAGAAGGTCAAAAATTAGATAAAAATCCCTAGAAACCGTATGTTTAAAACAACTTTACACCAACTCACCACATGGCCATTGGCATCTCTACTACAATTGACTGTTTCCCGCTACAGGTCAGCACTCACAGCAGCCCCCCTCCCACACACACAGCTGGCGAGATACAAGGGGTGGCGGCATTGCCCGCTGTGGCGGGATTCCTCTGCTCTCCCCTATGTATTGCTTTATTATATCATTTTCCATTATTTATAGATTATTTGCTTTGTTTATTGATGTGGCGGCATAACCCACCGAGATAGTAATCCATCACCTAGATGGTGATGGGTAATCCCACCACTGTGCAAGATTTTAGAAAAAAACAATTTTATTCAGTTTCTATTGAAGATTTAAATTTATATGTTGAATCGATTGTTGAACAAATTATGTTGTCGAAATTTAATATTTTTATTTGATTTTTTTGCATTTTTAAACTTCTGCGTAAAAAACAACTCTTAAAACTTAGTCCTCTTTCATAAGAGAAATAACAATAAGACAAAATGGCATAAACCGGCTGTTTAGGGGAAGTAGATAGCCTAGCGTTCAAGCTAACAACGTGATAACATAGCCAAATAATTACTCTTTTCAATGATGTATAATACATTATTGAAAGGGCGGCTGCGATCTGCACATCAAATCATTGTTTTTGCCTTCTCATTCAAGTGTCGATTGTTGTGGCGCCCTCTCTCGGAACAAACACCTACTATTCCCACACTTTTCTGTATAATTTTATAGACTTATTTTAATTAAAAAAAAAAAAAAACTAATTGGAAAATTGAAACACAAAAAAAAAGTCATCCGAAGAAAACATTTTCTGATATTCCAGAAAAATAAATGGACTTCTGATCTAAATATTGTTCCCTGCAGCCTGTGACACAATTCTAAGGACATTTTCAATTAAAAAAAATTACGAAATATTTAAAAATAATTTGTAGACATAAATATTATACTTTTTGCTACATTTAGTAAACAAATTGGAGTTTTCCTATTAAAAATGAAGTTGCACAAATCCAAAAAAATTAACTTTCAAAAAAAAAAAAAAAAAAAAAAGAGAAAATGCATTATTTTTTTTAAAAAACTAATTGGCAATTTGTAAAAAAAAAAGTCATCTGAAGAAAATATTTTTCTACATTCCAGAAAAAGAAATGGACTTCCAATCTAAATATTGTGCTCTGCAGCTTGTGACACACAATTCTACAACCTTCCTTTTTTTTACATGGAAATCTTCAATTAAAAAACCAATTGGAATTTTTTTAATCTTCAAAACCGATACTTTTATAATTCAGGGACAGATCGTACTTTTTGCTTATATTCGGCAAAATTGCGTTGGTGTAACTTTTTGTAGAAGTTCAAGGTTTTTTTCCCCCCCCCAAGTTAATATCGGCAATTGGTGTCAAGTCCAATGGCTAATGGGACAATACACATTGACAGCCATAAAAAAATTATTTTAAAGAAATTATATATTAAATAATCCTAAGGAAGATGTTAAGAGAAATAACCTAATGAAACGGCAAATAGTAATTTTAAAAACAGATGTTTAAAGGCAACAAAAGGTGTTATGGCTATTATATGAGAGTATTCTTAAGTTAAGATTTGAATTATCGTCGCACTTGTGCTACACGAGGGCTATTGGCAACGGGCATCGTATTTTTAGAACCACAGTCAAATGACGAGCCGACACCTGAATAGGCACCCAACGCAATTGTTAAGGGCGACATCTTACTTAACGTTGGGACTTTGAAGGATATTTAACGTGCACTCTCTTACACGGGGTATTATTCGTCGGACAATTTTTGCGGCACGGGCCGTCTAAAGGTTGGCAGTTAGTTATTTTGGCGATGCCCGGATCCGATTCTGGGACCTTTCCCATGCTAGGCGAGTGCCTAACCGACTGGGCACCCCAGCCTCAGAGTATTCTTAAGCATTTTAGAGTCATACGCTGAACTTGCATTAGAACCTCCAAAACTCGACTCAGTAGCTCAACACTTTGATAAACTCGACAAGCCCGACACATTTTCTTTTTACTTACAGTAATAACTGACGATGCTTATAGACTATTATTGTACGTACAATCCACCACTATGTAAACTCAACATTAAGAAAAATTTGCACAATTAAGTCCCAAGTTTCCGTTGTTACACTGTATTTTGTGCAAGTGTCCTGTCAACTTAACATAAGAAAATTCTATCTACTCACAAAACTCGATTTACTTCAAACTTATTGAAGGCAACTTTAAATTAATTTTTCTTATAGTGAAAGAATTAATATAAACAAAAAAAAAATCTTAATTATTTAACAATATTAACTCAAAAAAAATATCTATCATATTAATAAATTATCAAGAATATCACCAAGGTATCTGTTTATAATTTGTCTTAAAACCTAACTCACTCAATTTTAATAAAAATTTCAACAAAACTGCTCATGTAGTTAGCAACTTAAATATAAAAAACAAAGTTGAATAACAGATATTTTATGAAAATGTAGTACAGTAATGCAAATGAAAAATAAGTACAAATGTAAGCAATATAATAACATTAATATGCACAAATGGGAACTCAAACATGCACATTGCTTCAAAAATGTTCCAGCTTCTCCAAAACAAAAATTCAACCATAATGTTAACAAATTATCTTTCTTGTAGTAAAACAAATGAAATGTCCACTTTGACCGTCATGAAAATTTGCAAATGGGGAAGTGTCCACTTTGGACTTCCGTTGTCATTAAAATTTTCAATGTAGTACACACAAATGTATGAATGTTGAGGAAATTGACGTTATTTTTAAGGTTACTTATTCTATTATCCAAAGCATATTCATTCCAGAAGGTCCTAAATTCACACGGCCCAACATTCCAAATTCTTTAGTCTTCATATAATGCAGGAAAATAACCAAAGCACAAAATAAATTGTTACGACCCTTCTGTAAGTTAAACAAGTCCTCCCCAATCACGACTTTGAAGTGAGGCGGGTTCAAATTGGACTGGTAAATGTAGGTCAAATCTTTGGACAAGACAACTTTCTCTGAAACCTTCTTGAAATACTTTGAGGTAAATGGCTTTCCTTCTGGGAAATGCGGGTCTGGTGGCAAGTGGGCATCGAAGTAGCAACACATGAAGTGAATGATGAGGGCAGAATCGGTCGGTAGATCGTCGCACCATTGCTTGTCGGCATACAATCCGCCAGAATTCCACTTGAAATCGCCCATGCAGCCTCCACGAGCGAGATCTCTGAGCCGCTTGACCAAGTATTCCTGGTTTGAGAAGGCGTCAATGTATGGCAGAATGGTGGGTAGAGTAGGCAGATGTTGGACTTTGGTCGTTGCAAAGTGGTGGAGAGCATACTGGCTCACTTTACCAATGTGGAATTCCGGCAACCCTATTTCGGTCAGAGTAGAATTGATGTCGTCGATTTCTTTGACGAGCTTCACGAGGATGGTTTGGCAGATCCACTTGCGGATCTTTTCGCACCAGAGGGTTATCATTTTGTCGTTGATCTTCAACTTTTGCAAGAGGTTGTCGCTGCAGTGTCCTTCTGAGGAGTCCTCTTCATTGGTTTCAGAGTGTGGCATTCGGTAGGATCGCTGGTAACGACACTTTCCCAGCATTGCCATTGGACTGCTGTCAACTGGCATCATCTTGGACATGTAGGGCTTAGATTCATCAAACGAGTGCGATTTCATCTTTCTGTCTTCCTCTTCATGAGTTTTTAAAAATTCCTTTAGCTGTTTCATGTTTCTAATGGGTCGGTCATAGGGCGAATCGAAATCCGTGTAGCTAAGTCTTCGAATGGAAGTTCCCTCGTTGGGCGATTTTGGTGTCGAGCAAAATCCCATAGGGGATGAAGCACGTTGGAAATTCCAAGATGAACTCGTTGTGTCCAAACTGGATGATCCACTTGAATTGCTGCCCCAACTATTGTATGAGTAGTTGATGGGAGTCACTGACATCATTGAAGAGTTGCTACATTCAAAAGAATCCCGCCAAGACGAAAAATTCAACCTCTTTTGCTCGATGACTTCTGTTGCACTTTCGTTTGTCTTTTTAACTTCAAACCCTGGATCCTTATCGCTGATGCCGAAGAGCTTTTGCTGTACTGGGGAAATAGGCATCGGTTTGCAGAACATTGACCACAAATACAACACTGATGCAATGAAGGCATTTAAGGATGTCACGAAGCATGTCAATATCGTTAAGTACCAAGCCGTTTTAGAATAGTTACCGAAGAGATTAAGGATATATCCGGTTTTCAGCCCAAGAAACAGTAGGGAGGATATCGTGAAGTAGCACACAGCCCAAGTGAGTGACAGTTTAGAATGGCTCAGGAAGTACTTTCGTCTCAATATAGCACGGCAAACTGGACTTTGCAAATGAGTTTTCCATTCCAAACATTGTCGATCACCAAAAATGAAGTCCAAAGTTCTGTAATAACTAGAGGATATCGTTTGCATAATATAGCAAGTATTAACGTATTTGTATAACCGGCAATACAATGAGACGAAACAAAATGTTAAAAGTTTCGGACAATCGTAAAATATGTTGATAATTTTTGTATATAGCGGTACAGTTTCTGAAGACGCCATCATCAAGTCAAAATTTTAAAACCGTGAAATTCAAGAAATTTCGATAATTTCAAAGTAGCATTGTTTTCGTCGCGTGAAATGGTAGGATTGGATTGGTTGGTTGACATATATATTTTCCGGCTTGTGTGCTTGGTCGCAAGGACCCGCTTATAAACCATCGTCAAGTAAGAAAACACAAGACACTCCCAAACACATATGACAGATGTTGCCATCTGTCGCCACCTCCACAATTTAGACATGTCCATAAAGGGGAGGGAAATTTTCTCCAGGAACCTGTACCCATGGTGAACTGCACAATGACCAACCACAGGACTTTCGGACCCAACAGTTTTTACGAGCACGTACTCCGCATATACTCGGTAAGTCTTCAGTGGCACCGGGTCTCGAACTCTCAACCTTCCGATCTCAAGTCTAAGATCGTGACCACTAGGCTCCTTACAGCCTCGAAACGGTAGGAGAAGTAGAGTTGTTGCAGAAAATAAGTTTTTTCTATAAATTTTGAAATAAAACTAACGAATGATATTTGATGCAAAATATTAAAAAATGAATTGAAAAAACATTTGTGTTTTTAATTATAATTAAGAACCTTTGTTTCGATCTTTCCCAAGACAAACTTAAATATTACGTGTTTGTTTCTAGGGACGTACTTCTTCTCTTCTTTCTTTCCTGCAATCCTTTCAATCAGTGCTCTGATTGGTGGTTTGTTTCCATGTGACTTTCATTCACCAATAGATTGTCGAGAAAGAATTTATTTTCACTCTGCTTTTCTGATGCCATTCAAAACTTGAAACTTGTCTATTTCTATTATTAGAAGTGAACTGAAATGACACTTTATTGTGTTTGTAAATTTTGGATTGCGTAATTAAAGTTTCTGTGACAACCGTAGTTAAATAATAAAGATGAATTGATTACAATTTAAACATAATTTTAATGTGATTTCCATTATTTTTGTGTTGTTAAGGTAATAATTTGAAAAAGTAAAATTTTAATGGATCACAAATTATATTTTGAAAACATCTTGTAAGAGTTTTACTGTATAATACGTAAACATCGGCTATTGAACCCTGCCATTTGGTAAATAATAAGAAAAGCCATTTGTGCACTTAAAACGAAGTTTTATCATTTTATAAGTTTCTAAAAACACCCTTTAAGTTATTTTAGTTTTAATATTTGTACTAAGTTAAGAGAAATTATTTAGGTCAAATGTTAATTTGGTGCTCCAAATAAAATTTGGAATCAAGTGGGGTTTCCTTGAGCTATAAATATCACATTTTCTCCTTGCCCTTTTATTATATATTTTATAATATCTATTATTTTGAAATTTGTAAAAAAAAAAACTTAAGCTTTTATGGAAGGAAGTGAAAGCTTGGGGATCAAACTTGGAAAGGATTTTTCTAGTATAAATTATAAAAGTTAACAGCTAGGTGAACATTTATATTTAGTTTTAGTTACTTTTTGGTACAAGTTACTAATCTTTTATGTATGAAAGATAACGCCACAATATCAAGCATATTGTAGTTTAAAATGTTTAAAAAATGTATTTTGTGATAAAGGTATGTGTATATACACATAAATATACAGTGTCTATTCATTGATATTTCTTTAATGTTTTAAGTTGGATTCTTTGTTTTTTTTCCTAGCTAATTTGAAGCTTTTTAAAAAGAAGGGAAAAGACTAATAATGATTCTCCCATACTTTCCTCTACCTACTATTTTGCGTTTCTTTAGATTAAGTTATCTTTTTTTGGTTTTGAAGGGTAATTGTTATATTGAAAAGGTATTATATCTGTGTACAATTGTTGAACAATGTTTCATCTTTTTTTCACATCATTTTATTGTACTTTAGCCATGGATGAATCTGAAGGAAAGGACACTTATGTGACACAATTGAAAGAGGTGTTTGACAGTTGTGACACTTCTGGTAGCGGAAGTCTTAATGAAGAAGAACTTCGTCTTCTTTGTGAAAAGTTACACTTATCTGACCATACTGATATTTTGCTTCAGCACCTCTTAGAAAATGAATCTGAGGTAAGTATTTTCAGGTAGAAATTTACTGTACGGTAACCATTGGCGAACTTTCCGAAATCGCGCCAAAAGTCCGTATTCTGGCGAGACAGAAACCCAACCGAAATGAGCAAAAATAGCAGTCAGATTGGGTTGCCGGAATAATTCATTGTTACCAAGTCGAATCATCAGTTGAATTCAGACAGGTTGCCACAAAAACTATTTATGGCCTAATCTTGAAAATCGGGCCAATAGTTAGGGTATAGCAAAGGTGATCCGTATTTTAATAATGAAATGAATGTAATTATCTTTTAGCTGTTAGTGTACATACTTTGCTGTAATAGCTTGATTCCCTACTTTTAGTAGACAACTTTTTACTCTGTGTTTGATATAGTTCTCAAGTTATCTGATAAAAGTGCTTAGAAGCCTTGAATAACTATGTTTTGCTAATATTCTTCTGTTTAGCAGCAAATCACAATTTTAACCACCTCCTAGCAAAAAATATGTTTTTTTTTTGGCTATACCATTATGATCAGTGATTATTAATATTTGGTGTTAAGGTCCATAGATGTTTGTTTACATGTAGTCAAATCTCTCAAATCATAGCCTTTTACTAATATAACTGTAAAGATCAGACTTTATACCACCCATCTGTGCACACCAGAGGGTGCAACTGGCGTCAAGGTCACTTAAAAAGAAGAAACAAACTAACTGTGACTGTGTCGTGGGTGTGGAGGAACGGAAATGTTGTGGTTTTGGAAGGCTTCTGTATAGAATGTTTGTTTTGCATTAAAACTAAATTTAAACTAATCTAACATTTAAAACTAAGTTAAGATTACATTAAATTAATATTCTCCACTATCATAGTCTTGTCTCCTTTGCTAGTCGGCTTTGCTTCCTAATGACGAACATTCACAATAACCTTCTGCTATAAATAAAACAGATAGTATCATATCCCTAGAACTCTGATTTAATTCGTTCATTATTAATTATAATTTTATTTCTTATTTTTAAATTATATCTTCAGGAGTTAAATCCCACTATTAAAAAAAATCTGTGTAGCATACCCATTTCAGCACTGATTTTTCTAATGTTATAATTAAAAATACTAATGTCCAATGCTTTTTTTAGGTTCGATTTGAAGAGTTCAAAGAATGTTTTGTTGCTGTTTTAACGCAAGCTATTCCTAGCAATGAAGAATTTTCAGAGGACCAAAATAATGAAGATGCAACTGGTATTTACTTAAAAATAGTTTATAATTGTTGTATATGTTTGTTTGGATTGATTATTTTTAATTGATTCTTTTGAAATGCATTTTTGACTGACAGTTGTTTTGGAAATAGAAAAATTGTTGTTAATGTTTATAATTGTGTTATTTTTAAACTACTAATAACATACTATATTTTAATTGACTTACCTATAAAAATATTTTATTTCTTTTATATTTGTGTTACAAATGCATATTAATATCTCATTTTTGAAAAAATTGTCAGGCTTAAAAATACATTATTCACAAAACATTCTTTTTTTTTTTTTTGCCACTACGGGGGCTGCTTTATTGGCTTGGCAACTAAGCTTTTGCAGACTCTGCATATTCCCCAGAACTAAGAGACAGTTTTTTTCGTGGCACAGTCTAGACGACTATCGCTATCAATTTTGACGCTCAGATTACAATGAATATGAGCTCTCTGTGGGTGTTAAAATATGCCAAGATTTAATTTTGATGACATAACCCAAGTCAAAAGGGTACTCAAGGGATCTTTTAAATGCCATATAATCATATGACATGCATGTCCACGATTTTCCATCCAGAAAATCTGATAACTCAGCTGGGGCTTGAACCCGCAATCTTGGGTAGACAGGTGCTACCTCTCAGTCATTGAGCTGCTTCAAAAATTATTTATATAAGTATAAAGTACTAATAAAGTTATTTTACTCATAGGAATATTTTTCTTTTAGACCGCGAAGTGTCCCCAAAATTTACTTTGGGAAGAAAGAAATATGGACGTCGCTCAAGACCTGCATCAGTAGTTGAAGACGACAGCTCTGGGGTTTCTCCCAATTTGAGTAGACAAAGCTCTGTAGAACAGAACACATTTAGTGATGCTTGTGGGATGTCTTCTAGTGTATGGAAAAATTATTATTTTTATCTACAAATACTTTTTTTTATGTTTGTCACTTATAAAAAGTAAATTATTTTTATCAACTAATAACAATACTGAATTTATTTTCTAATATTCAGTTTTCATGCCTGATGGAGAGTGAATCTTATTATTGTTTAAATATACTATATGGTACAAATAGACTATAATTTAATATTTTTATTATTTAAAGCCAAAGTAATAAAAACAGAAACATAAAAGAGGATAGGTTTAAATAAAATTTACAGTTGCACATAGTAAGCTTAAAGTGACATGCTATAAAATTGCATATTCCTTATAGTTATTGTTACTCTAAATTTTAAAGGAATCGATTTCATTCTCAGGATCTAAAATGTCTTTATCATGTCGATTAGTCTAGTATAAACTATAAAAATAACTGTATTAAATAGCATCTTTACGTAACAATAATTTATCTAATTTTTCTTTGATTTTTAGGTCGAAAATGCAGCGGCTGGCAAGCGTCCTATGAGTCCAAACACATCCCAGCAGCCTCCCAGTAAGTCTGGCCGGATGACAGGTGAAGATGCAATCAACTCGAGGGAACCAACCGAGCCAGTTTGTGATTCAGATGCTGATGCTAACCAGTCTTTTGACAGCAACCCTGTTCAATACCTCCAGGAGACATGGAAGAAGCTGAATATCGGTCTTAACGGGTATCTGAATGTTGAAGAGTTGGCCTTAGTATGCGAGCATATTGGGATGGACATGACGGAAGAGGTAAAATTACTTGGGCATGTAAAGATTAATGTGTAATCTATGTTCACTTAAAAAGTAGTAAATTGAATATCTTTTGCTAACTTTTTATATTTATAAGTTGTTTGATAGTATTGGACCACTTGATTGGTTTTAGTACATGGTGAACTACAAAGGCACACTACTATTAGAATACTTAGCAGTAAACATTTTTGAGATGCCTTATTTCTAAATGCAGTGAATGTGACCTTAAAAACTCCTTTGATTTTATAGTTAAGATACATTTGGTAAGGCCTTTTAAAAATCTTTTGTGTACATTGACAGAATTTTGAAAGTTTTCTTAAAAAAATTTTTGGTATAAACTTTTACACTAACTGTTCGTTTTGACGTAAACTTAATATATATATGTTACAGGCAAAGTGATAAATTGAGAATTCCGTAGGATCATGATGACGTAGGCAAAGTATATCATGCTTGTTATAAGTTTTTACATCTTTAAGCAATAATGCAAGTTAAAATTAGTATTTTATACTTTGCCTACCCAATCAGGCGTCATATAGAATCTTTGATTTCATATATCCAAAACTGTAATTGCTTCCTGAAAATTGCTTTGCCTTTGGTAGTTGGTATGGGTCTTTTATTTCTTTAAGCAAAGATTAGTGCAATTTTTAGGCTTGAAAGGGTTTTTAAAAAGCAATTTTTAGGCTTAAAATGGTTTAAAAAAAACAATTTTAATAGAATTGTTTTCCGTAAATTAATATTTCAATATCTAAATTTTTTTTGTCTGTTTTTGTATTTCAAATAAAAATTATTTTGGTAATTCTTTAACTCATTCTTATTAAGATGCACAATGATTGTTTTTATATCCAGAGTATATCTCAATTTTGCACTTGGTACATGAGAAGGTTCATGAAGATGACAACATAGATTATTGACCCAGTCTATAAGTACAAATTTACATGTTTCAATGAGAGTTCACAAGACCCATTTTCTTCAGAATAGTATAAACTCAGACTAAACATAAAAATGCACAGGTTGACGACTTTAAGTTGTGAAACATGATTCCGGAAATGGGGTGCAGAGGGGAGGGGGATACTGCACCATACGCTGAAAAATGACCTATCGGTCAAAATTGACGTTTTGAGCTAACATTAGCGGGTATCCATGCCTATATTTGGCATGGATATCTGTTTTGTGAGTTTCAAAAGGTATAGAGAGTCATTTTTTACTTTAAATTTGTCTTTGCTGAGATATATTCAGATAGGTTTTTCTTTCGCGCACAAAAACGTTCAAGTGTGTACGCGAAAGAAATACCTATCTGAAAGCATCTCGGCAAATGCAAATTTAAAGAAAAAAATTACCACATGTACTTTTTGGTAATGGTAAAACGGATAACCCAGCCAAATATTTTTGATCTAGGTTCATTTGGAACAATTTTGTGATAATTTGAATTTTTACTACAACTTAAAACTGCTTTCCTGAAGAATAGTCTTTTTCCCGATCGATTTCTTTTCCGTGTACGGTGTGATAAGTGGCTCAAAAAATAATAACCCCGGAAAGAAACCTTTATTCTGTTGTATGAATCGTTTCCAAATTGGTGAGAACTCTTTCACGTCGAATGAATCAATTAAATTGCTTGTTTAAGAATTTGGAAAGAAACGTTATCCTGTTGCTATGAATTTTTTCCAAATTCGTAAGAACTCTGGCATGTTGAATGAATCAATTAAGTAATTTCTTTTTTAAGAATATGGTAGGCTGCATTAATCAAGTTTCCAAATGCTGGAGTGTTTAACCAAAATTGAAGCAGAGGTGAAATTGAAACGGTGATAAAACTCCCTGGAAATGTAGCGACTGAAGATTTCTACTGATTTTGGTTGAGCTTTCCATCATTGTGGACTTCACTTTTATGAAGCCTACTATATTCTTAAAAACCATAATAACTTAGTTAAGAATATCATGTTTCAGAACTTTGAATCATCCTGCGAATTTTTTTTTGTTTCGGCTGAGTTGTGCACCATTTTGACGAAAATTGGCATCTTGAGTTCCCACCAAAGCATTTAATTTTGTATCAATTAACTATTTGACCCAATAATCTACTTTGTTTTCTTCGCGAATCTTATATTGTTTGTATAGTTAAATGTAGCCTTTGTTAAATTAAAACTGCTTACCTTTTTAACTGTCTTTGTCTGTAATAAAAGTTGAAAGAAACTTAGTAAATAAGTTTTTGAAAACTATGTATTTGCAGTTAAAAGCTTTTTTAAAATTCTATATTTAAACTTCTAATTTCACAGCAAATATAAGCTTTAAAAAAATATTCGAATTATGCAGTTGGAGATTAGTATTCTGAAGAGCGAAACAAACTTAGAAATAATAAAGATACTTATGTTCTCAAGGGAGGAAATGTTTTCCTAAATTCGATTTATTTGTACATTCAAAAAAGGTATACATAAAATTATACATTTTTAAGTATTCTAAGTATTCAGAAGCACATCAAAGAGTCTTCACATTTCCACAATTTTTTAGACCCAATTATTAAGAAAAGCACTGTCCAATTTATTTAATATAATGCCTGCACTAGGTATTTAGATTAATATCATGAAACTAAATTTTTCAATAGTGATAGATATAAAGCAATCTTTTTGTAATTTATAGGTTGTTGCCCAACTCTTTGAAAAACTTGACTGTGATCAGGATGGTCAGATTAGCTTCGACGAATTCTTACAAGGACTTTTTCAGCATGGGGACCCTCAGAGTTGCGACTCACCTGTGATAAAAGCAGATGCCACCAAGTCCATTTACAACGACAGTTCTCGAGACGACCAGATATCAAACTCTTGCGTTTCGGGCATCTTTTCCTGTATTGACACTGAAAACACTGGGTGAGTGGATTTATTTATAGTTTCTATACATTTAGAAATGATTGACACTCAAAGGTAATTTTATTCAAGCTTTAAAAGCTTTTCTGGGGCTGGGGAGCCTGGTAAGAAAGGTGTTCGCCTTACATGTAAATTGTTTCTGGTTTGGGACTGGGATTTTCCAAAATATTGCTGACATAGTTTAGGTTTGAGCAGTCAAAAAGTCTGATGAATAACTTCCCATGTAGAGAGAGTGCACATTAAAGACCCTTTAAAGTCCTGACGCGTGTACAATGTAAGAGCTATGTTGGGCGTCTGCTAATTATTTTACTGTGGTTCTAATTTATGATGCCTGTCGCCGATACACCTTGTGTATCTCTAGTGCGATGATAATTCAACTTAACCAATATTTAAAGGTTCTTCTAGCTATATTTTTGGATTTTGTTCCTAAGCAAAAATGTGTTACTTCTCAGGGGACAAAATGACTACAGCTGACATTAAGTGCCTTAACCTTTACTGTTTACTTTTGGCATCAAATTTTTGTTAAAAATATTTTAATGTTTACTTAAAAAATATGTTTGGTTTGTATTCAAATATTTGTATCAAGATATATTAGCAGGTATATTTTACTAATTAAAAAAATAACAATGCACCTTTAAAATTGAAAAATAACTAGATTACCGTCAGTGCGGGTAACTTTGGCCAAAATCATAGTTTTTTTTACAAAAGAAGAAAAATTTAACTGCAAAAACGATTTAAACACTTAAAAATAATTATGCATTCTAAGTATTGTACTTTTAGGAATAATTTTCAAGCATTTTTGTTAAATTTTATAAATTAATAAAAATTGGTATTGCTTTAAAAAATTAGGACACTGTTAATAGCCGGGCGGGTAACTTTGGCCACCCATGAAATACACAAGAAACATACTTTTTAACATCATTAAAGCCTGTGTTACCGTATAAAATAGCAATATTAAAATGTTTAAACCAAAAATAACAAAGTTATAAGACATTAAAAATTGTATATAACTTAAGATTTACATTGCAGTGCATCGTAGAATGGCATTACACGATGAAAGCTAGTATTCTTTGTCGCTTTAAAGAAGAATAAACTTCCATTTTAATAATGAAAAAGAACTTTTTTTGAAGCAAGATTTAATAACAAATATTTTTATAAAAAGCTAACGATTTTACTATTAAAGGGGAAAAAATAATCTATTCATAATTAGGAATATGAAAATGTTTACCTTTCGACATTTGCGATTTTGAGTGGTATACGTTTTTTGTATTCTATCTTCATCTTTTTAATGTTTAAAATTGTAAGATTTTTTTTAAATATCTAAAAAATGAGTAATCATAAAAGTAAGAAATTTTCAAAAGTAGTTGAACAGAATACACTTTTACATAATTTTTTTAAAGTGCAAAGTTCCATAAAGAAATATTTACATGTATGGCCAAAGTTACCCGCATTCATCGGCAAAAGCTTCCCAATTACAAATATTTTAATACAGCGTAAAAAGTATTCAAATTAGAATAAAACAAACGGTGTAATATTCTTCCCCATAAATAAAAGAATCGAATAGAGTGTTTTATTTAAGTATTTCCAATATTTTTTTAAGTGTTCCAGACAAAAGTTGGAAGAGATAGATTTTTGTCATTTTATGCTCGAAAGAATGAAAACAGCATTTGAAGTATTGCCAGATTTAGAATGAGAATTTTTTTTATACGAAATGAAAGGCGATGTTTCCACCTTTCCAAAAATGTAAAACAATTTAAGATGAGATAATTTTATGAAGAGGAATTAAGAAACAAATCTTTTTCCGACGCGTGGCCAAAGTTACCCTCCGTGGCCAAAGTTACCCGCTTTGACGGTACTATCTTTTGTGTTATAACTTATGTTTGGTAAGAATGGAATGGTAGGTATGGTAAAAATGGTATAAAGTATTTTAAATAGTTTATAACAAGATAATTACTGTATCAAATAATAAAAATTATGCATTTATTTAAATTTTCATCTAGGAAAGTTATTGTACCATTTAGGATTAATTAAAATTATACATGAAAATTATAAATAAAGAATATGGGCGGTAAAATTTGTTTTTTTGAGATATGTTGAATACTTCATGTTGTTATTTCATAAAAAAATACTGAACAACATATTTTTTTTTATAAAGCTTGAACAATATTTAAGTTACTATTTGAAAGGAACTCTTGATACTAAAAACTTTATTCAAATAATTCTAAGGAAAATCAAGGCACGGTCCATAAGTAGAATTCCTAAAAATTTATTATTGTTGGTTTCAAAATAAAGAAGTGTATACATTTATTTATAAATCTACGAGAAATAACATATCGCTTCCTAAGTGTCCACACTTGTTTTGTTTATATTACAACCAACTTTATCACTGAAAAGGCCCCACACCTGTATTGCTACATAAGCAAGAAATATCTCTTCTATTTTTATGTGTGACTGATAAATAAACTCTGACTCTGTTAATGAATTTCTGGCAAACCTAAATTTTCAAAAACCTCAAAGGATCTGCTATAATTGTGTGACTCCATGTGATATCTACTATTAAGCAAAATATAGCCTTTTCCCTAGCACTCCATTCAGATATTTAAAAAAAATCGATGTTAAAGGTAATGTTTTAGAGCATTTTAGTTTTAACGATAACTTATCACTAAAACCTAATGTTTACAACTGCAACAAGATCACAGATTTCAGAGGTTGAAAAAATTTGAGGTCCGCAGACTTTTAACGCTCTATGGTACTAAGTTTTACTATTTAATGAAGTCTCGGTTATCCATAATTTTCGATTATCCTCCTTACCCCTTGTTCTAACTAAAATCGGATAATCAAGTTTCTACTGTACTAACTTTTCTATTATAAACTAGAATGAACAAGCTTTTAAAAAAATGCATACGGAAGCAGCTGATATGTTAGTTGTATTAAAAATGGTTGTACCACGAGGATTTCAGAGGTTAAAAAAAAATCTGTTATTTTATGACATATTTTGGATTAAACCAAATGTTAGAATAAACTCTAATTACATAAAGTGTTAACAGAGCTTATTTGTTTATTCATAGCCCACCAAAAAGTGTATTTTTACCACTCAAACCTTAAAATTCCACTAAATTGAAGGAATTGATGGAATAAATTGAAAACTCGATAAACATGAGGGTTAGATCAAGGCGATTGCAGAATGAAGCATCCCTTGTTTCATTCAATTTCAGAATATGGGACATGGAAAATTAGATGTAGCACTTTTGCAACAGACCTTACTGTGTTTGGAATAATACTTAGTATGATTTCAAGCAAATTTTATTTCAAATTACAAGGTGACAAAGTCTTTCATCTCAAGTATAGTGTGACCAGATATACTGCATAACAGTTTAGTTTATTATTCAACTATATAGCTATAAAAAATTTGTAAATACTTTCCATTTAATTTTTTATCGTTTTTTTTAACAAAAACAATGCAAAAAAAAAAAGGAATTATGATAATGTAATGATGATTTCATATTCAAAAAGTTAATCACTGAAACAAATCTAGTCAGGTTACTCAAGTGCTTTGAAATGATAGGATGTTATGCACCATAACGGTACTCATAGTAATTAATTAAAATTAAAGCATAACTATTGAAATGAATTTTAAAAAATGTTAGAAAAAATGTTTGTTTTTGTTAATCAAAGTCACTGTATTAGCTAATTATAAAAGTCTTGAATATTTTGTTAGAGATATTTAAATAAATATTTAATATTAATGACTTTAAATGCAATATTCATTCGAGTACCTTGATTTCAGATTTTTTCAAAGTCTTATTATTGTTTTTTCTGGAACAGAATAAAAATATCAGGAACAATTCATCATTTTTACAACCTCAAACTAAGCTTTTTACTTTTACAAAAATAAAGAAGGATTAGTACCTTTTCATTGTAGTGAATTGGTTTAAAAACAGGAAGTTCTGCTTCACATCAACGTCTCTATCGATGACAATTTTCTATCTCTATTGTGGTAGTCAGTGTGTTAAACAAAATTAATAGCAGTGGATCTCGCAAGCTTATAGAAAGTTGATATGGACATTTTTAGAGCTATAAAAAAGGTGTGTACCCAATGTGCTAATGGTGAAGACCCAAGTGAGGGACCATCAGTCTTCACTGATGATAAGTTGCAGAAGGTTGACAAAAATGTTATCAAAAAAACTTTTATGATTTATTCGCTATAAAATTTAAAAAAATAAATATTTGTTTATGAAATTCCGGCCATGGTTTGATATAAATCTCTTAAGCATGCAATATAAATTTAAAAATCTTATACAAAGGAGTAGTTGTAATTTATTTTAAAACATTATTTTATTCTATTTAAAGTCAAATCTTCAAACTTTAACTTTGTTATTAGTAATAAAAATTGTCTCCACATATTTTATTATTAGGTTTAATTTCGTTACTTGTTTGTAAATCTTTTCTATGAAGCACAATACATATTTGAAGACAATTTATCAATTAAAAAATATTACAAGAACAGTACATTGGACTTCTTATGCATAAAGAAAAAAAAATTCATAATCTGCATTATTTTATGTATTCAAAACCTTAAGTCATTCATTTATGTTAGTTAATTATCTGTTGTTGTGAATAAGTATCAACACAATGCTATTTTATAACTTTTTATTCAAAAACTGCAACATTTCTAAAGTTTTATCTAGTTATGAAAATTTATTAACAAACTAAGAAGGTTATACAACTTTCTGGGCACAATTTCCCTTTAAATCCTGCACATTCTCAGTATAAAAAGAGCAAAATATCAAATCACTGATACTGTGACTGCTGGCTCTTTTATTGCATTAGTTACAAGGTAAATGTCTTGCTTCACTTTATAAGAAAACATGGCTGGGATTAGGCGATATTTATATAATTTCAAGCTACAATAAATCGCCTTTGTTGGCCACCATTGATGTTCCAAAGAATATATATTATATATAAAGAGCCACATATGCATTTCAAATCGTTATCAAATATTCCACAAAGCAATAAAAATTTCCTATCTTAATTGGGAAAATCTCCAATTTCCATTTGTAAAAGTTTAGTTATTTTATGTTCTTTATTTCGGTACATCTCTAGTATATACAGTTTAACATTGTATGCAGTAGGTTTGTTGCCAAGGTGTAAAAACTTTCTTATTTTTGGAAACTGTTTCTTTTGGAGTTATTTACTTCATTTGGTAGTTTCTAAGTAACCCTAGAGTTATTGTGCATCGTTTAAAATGTCTAACAACCATCACAACTCAAGCCACTGCACCAAACTGTGTGCACTAGAGGTGTTCCTTTTTTTTTTTTACTTTGTGTGGTTGGATGAGATCACACTTTTTGCTAGTGATAAGATGGATTTGGTGATTGTTCGTATAAAATTTAATTCACTCACATAACCAAAGGATATATTTATAATGCCAAACATTCTGTTCAATCGCCAAACAACATAACTTATATGATCACATTCAATTTTCAAACATATGAAATGAATATAAAACTATGGCTATCCAAAAAGCACTTGTATAGGTTTGATTTATATGCAGCAATGACAGCCAGGTATTTATTTTCAGCGACTGAAGTAGTGTTAGTCCAGCATGCAATGAACTAGCTAAATTTTTGCATTTAAATTTGTAAAAGAATCTGGCTTTATACCTTAAAACTTTGAGTTCAATCATAATTTTGTTTCTATTAGATGACAGGACATGAGTAGGAAAAATTAGCTTGGGAATAATGCAATTTATTTTATAATTTACTACACATAAAAAGGTTTAATTGTTCTGATTATTTGATAACGTCGTGTTCCTCTTGAAACAATGTTTGAGTTAAATATAACTCTTTTCACCATAAAACCAGTACAAATGGAATGAACTCAAGTATGAAATTGATGGGTTTTAAAATTTTTTGATGTCAGTCATGCCTGGTTGCTGCATAGAATTCGAGCCTTAAAGCACTTTTCATGGGCACTCCCACCATTGCTGACTGTCCTTTACCAACAACACAATCCTCAACAACAACGGGCCGCCCGCTTCTCATTGGTCTGCTTCAACGTTCGGTGGCAGAACCCGTAGTAGAAAAGCATAAAAACAATCCCGCTAGCAAAACTCGAGAACACAGCCACCAGGGCGGGTATGTGGTACCACACCCCTGGATCGTTCCTCAGGAACCACAGGGTCATCAGCGCGCAGTTCTCGGCGAACACGATGGCGTAGTAGGCCGAGTACTTGTACCGCGTCGGCTCCGCCTTGACATTCAAGTAGTATATCACATAGGCCACCCCTACCACCATGTTGCACGCGTATTCCCTGCACTGCCTGTTGTCCGATCCGCTGGCGCACAACCTCGTCTGCTGGTGCATCACCCAGATGGTCATGACCCCCCAGTGTCCGATGCAGAAGGGGAACAGCCAGAAGTGGTACTCCTTGGTGAAGAGGGCCAGGGTGCAGGCCCTCGAACCGATGGTGCAGAGGTGCCACAGGAACTGGAGGGTCTTCCCGGCTGCGTTGGGCTTCTTCCTGGCCGGCTGGGTGCGGTGCAGGGTGCAGTTGTAGCATGTGATGGACCATGCTAGTTGGAGCAGGGAGGAGGCGGCGCAAGCACCTTGTACGATAACTGGAAGTGAAAAGGGTTCGTTGTTAATCCCAGGTTCCATAGTATTAAAACAATTTACCAATTTTATTAAGAACAGAGGTGTCAAAGTTCCATTCTGTTAAGCATATTGTTTTTTTAAAAATATACAAAGTGATTATAAGCGTTTTCATTTTTTTTGCTGAATGGCCGCAATGTTTTAATTATTTTTATTTTTCAATTATGATTGAAATATTACGAATATTTCTGCTTAGTGGCTCTGCTTCCTAAGAATTCTCATGTGTCTCTATCAAAAATTCTTATTGTTTATTAAACGAAAATTAATAAGTCTGCAAAACTGTCAAATAAAAAGTTTAATCAAATATAAAGTATAAAAGAAAAATGACCACGTCGTGCATACAACTACTGCTCTAAAAATTGTGGACTTTTGTAATTCGTAGTCTACTATTCCCTAAACGCTAATACCTAGTAACAAACAGGATGTCAGATTATGGCCTATAAAACACGCTACTGTTTTCTATAGATAGGCTAGTGATTGTTATTATTATTATTATTTTTTGCTGTTGTGTGGTTCCTTCTAAACAAAGCATGTTTGTATGTTGAATATTAGTATATTTTTTATCATCCTGATAGTTTAGCGCTATTTCTAATGGAATCTTTTGCTTTTAAAAATCTTCAAAATTGTGTTTCGATTAAAATCATTCTTTTTTCTACGGTAACACTTGATCAATATCGCCTAATGTCGCGAAATTTATTTACTGGATTCTCTGGAGTAATGGACGAATTGATTGTAGTAAAAGTAAAAATATATTGAGTTGTGCTATTCATTTTATATACTATTTAATTTAGGAACAAGTAAATTTTTACGACCAGGAATATAGCTTCTTTGCTAAAATAGTTATTTATAAGCAAGGCATTACTAGAATTTTTTTTTCAATAATCATCATACTATATATTTTTTGATTAAGACAAAGCTTCTTAACTGACCTACGAGTTGCCTATCTTCTTCTGTCCTATGCGCTAGGGTATAAAGCTGCAGCACAAGCTGTGGTGCAGACTCTAGGAAGCTGTGTAGGAGTCCTAGAGTGGCCGTCTGTCTGTCCTCTTTGATGGTCATGTGTAGGATGGCGTTCCTACGTTTCCTGGCCTCCATCACGCTACGATGCTCCCGATCTTCAAGGTGGTCTCGGCACAGGCAGTTGAACAACAGTTGGAGATATCTGTGGAGACATTAATTTTTATTTTAGGCAATGGTTGAGAAGGTTGGTAGTTGGTAGACAATATATTTTCAGGCTCGTGTGCTTGGTCAGTGACCCGCTTATAAACCTTCGTCAAATGGTTGAGAAGTTTCATTAGTTCAGTGTTATTTCGATTTTGAAAGCGTCGTCTATACGAATATATATATATTTTTTTCGAAATTAAAAAAAACGTCTTCTAAAGTTAAATTTGCAAATGAAGAATCATTTATAGGTAGGGCATGTAAAATGGATTCTTCATATGAAATAGCAAATGATTATTAATGAGATATTTTAAATTAGTATTTCTCTGACTCTTCCATGCTTATAAGATAACGTTTGCAAAATATACAAATCTAATTTATAATTTTTTTTGTATTATCTAAAATGTAAAGTTATTAGAAGTAACTAGGAATACAATCTGTTAAAACTCATGATTTTTTTTTGGCAAGATTATGTTTAAAACTATTGACTAGTTATTATAAATATTAAGAATATTTTTTTTCTTATGGTTAAACATTGCCATAACATCCAAGAATGTGTATGTATTTCAGATATGTTTAGTTATCACTGTGTACATACAAGTAGTAAAAAACTTTCAAAACTGTAAACATGGCTTTCTAGACAGAATTCATGTTGAATTACTTGTTAACTTAAGAAAATATATGCGGTAAAGGCATTGCGCAGTTATTTGGCATAATTAAAAGAAAAACATATTTTAATTCGAAATTATAAATTAAAATGTGCGGTAATAAATCTGACACATTTAAAAAAAATCGGCAATATTTTTTGTCGATTGACAACTGTTCAACGACGTGATATATCAAGAGACGATTTTAAAATGTAATTATACAGTATAGTACATAGGATTTGATATACAGGTCCGAAACTATACCAATTCTGACTCAGAATTGTAGATTTGATATTATTTAGGCCGGAAAAGAATAACTCATACTAAGAATCATAGTCACTGACATTAATTACGGAACGTCATTACACTAAAATAAACTTACCTATACAGCAGCCCCATGCACAGGACATGGAAGATAATCCTGACGACCCACTTCCACGTTCCCGCTACCGCATACACAGATGTCCTCTGATTCCTTATATACCACCACAGACTCAAAACATTGCACACGGCCGACGCCAGCAGTACGAACGCCGCCGCCAGCGCCGCCCACAGCGTCCGGCCCTCGGCGAACAGCACATAGCAGGCCAGCGCGTCAGTGCCGACGTCTAACGCCAGCGCCAGCAGCGACGCCAGGACGTCGGCACAGCCCGGTGGCGTGTATCGGGACGGGCTTTCTATGGACAGTGGGCTGTTGTGGTGGTGGAGCTGCTGAGGCATGCGTATGTCCGGGGCTATGATGGCTATGGCCGTTTCGTCATCGTAGGCTATCCTGTTGTCGAGAGCGGACCTGTAGCCGCCCCGGGGGGCCGTTGGGTAGTGGGGCGCCGTGGAGATGGGGGGCTGGTGGTGGTGTTGGGGCGGTTTCTGGAGGGTGCGGTAGTAGGGGAGCTCTTCCATGAGTTCCACCTCGTTCAGCATGGCGAGTTCTGGAAAGGTAAAAAAAAAAGGTTATAGTTTATGTAACAACTGAGTCAGTATATTTTAAGGATAGGAAAATGATCGACACCCATGTCATATGATTATTTGGCATGTATGTAAATGATCCCTTGAGGACGTATTTGGCTTGTGTTCTCTCGTCATAATAAATTCTCGGCGTACTTAAGCGTCCACAGAGAGCTCAGATTCATTGCAATAGAGCGCAGAAATTGGTAGCGAGATCCGCCTAGATGGTGCCACAAAAAATGGCCCTCAGTTCTCGGGAATATGCCCAGTCTGAAAATGACTTAATCCGCCTAAAAACAATAATGGCTTAGCTCCTTTGAAAAAAAAGTCAATGTCAAGAGAGGTGTCATGGATTTGCTAGATAGTGAGATATTGCAGTTAGATTATGAATAGTTATTAGAGAAAACATTCTTAGGTCTCTTGTTTGTAAAACTGTACTTTAACTTTAAGTATTTTAAATAAAGTTTTTGGTTTTTGGTCTAATTTCAAAACATTTATGTATCCCAGCAATATAGTATGGTTGTTTTACTTTTATTCACATTTTTCAATTATTCGTAATGACCTTATAAATTACCGGTCATGATATTCATTGTCATTAAAAAAATAAATAAATAAGGGGTAAAAAAGGTAAAATTCATATTATTTTAAATTATTTGCTTCGTGTATTATTAAGTGAGAAATAGTTTCTTTTCAATCAAGAAAATTGACAAACCAATGTACATCAACTCAAATTAAGTATGCATACATTATCAGATTGTATTGGACTATACCATTTAACAACAACTAACTATGTTTTTTTGCATATGTCTTTATTGATTCATACTTTATGGCTCTATGACTTAAGTTAGCTATTGTATTATAATAATGCTTAAAATATTCGTTGAGTATAAAAAAAAATATTATAGTAAAATGCTGGTACTAGAACCGAAAGAACTTTTATTAAAAAATAACAATAGAAAACCATTATTGTACAAATGAGTTGTTACCACTTAAATCATACTGCATTATATCAATCCTTATGCAGTGCCAATTATTTATCTAAATATTTTAAGAGAGTTTTAAAGAATCAAGATACTTAATAAATATTTTACTGGTATTTAAACAAACATGGGTGCACTACCCTTTTTTCACTAACTTTAGGCTACCCTTATCCTAAACGTTGTTTATTTTACTTGTCAACATTACTAGCTAGCAATAAAATATGTGACATTAAAATCGACACTATTATTATTGTGCTAACACTTAAACAAAACGTGGAATTGAATAAACAAAAGCATTTTGTCTCCATAGGTCAATATAATTCTTATTTTAAGACAAGTTTAACACCTTTTAAGTTAAGCATCACAGATAGAGCTTTATTAAATTATACAGCCTTATCAAAACCCTTAGCACTCCTAAAACCATCTTTATTTGTTTCCCACACTGAAGGTAAATATAGCTACCCGCATTGAAACTACGCTATAAAATAAACATTTGCCAAGTTGAGATATTTGAATCATTTAATCGGGAAAGAATTTATTATTGAAAACAAATTATGTGGTAAAATCTTCCCGTATATTAGAATCCCGATTGAGTTTTAAAAAAAAATGAACGTTTCTCAGTCCAGTTTTAATTAATAAATTGTTTGCACTGATTAAAATTATTATCTAATAAGGGGTACATTATAAATCATTTCTTTTATTACGTTATACAATAATTTTTCCCTTGTTTTTTAATTAGCTAAAATATTTTAGAAGTACGTGCGAAAAAAAGCATTTGGTTTCTTTATGAAACAGTTCGGTGACTGTTATCTTTTCAGAAACCAAAGATAATTTTGCGTCCTTTTCTCGAACGGGGATTCGGCTTCCCGTATTGAAACTGTACTAGACCAAAAACAACATTTTGCAGAATCGTGAGAGCCGGAAAAAATTCACCCAGTAAAATCATCGATATCCTATATGAAATAAGCCTTATAAATTATGCCCAAATTAGTCATTAAAATACTACAGAGTTCTATATAAAAACAGTTTAATACACCAAAACAGTTCTTTTCAGTTTCTCTGTTCTTTTCCCTGTTTTTTTTAGACTTTTTTTTTCCTACAATCATTTTCATTTGCTCAATATCTATAATAATAAAAGAAAGAGTCTGTCTGTCTATCTGTCTGTGTGTATGTCTGTGGATCGCAAAAGACCTACTTAGACTGCTCTAAAAAATTCGAAATTTTTAATATAGATTCCTTTTAATACCTACGTGTGCGCCTGAGGCTTAGTTTTTTCATATTTTATTGTGATTTTTAATTAATATAATTAGTTTCAAAGAAACGTCATCCACGTGGGATTGCGGGACCATAACAGGGCTTGAAAATACATGGACCGGACCGAAACGGGGGCTTGACGCCATCCTCTATTAGTTTGATTGATTGAGTTTGGTTAAGATATGCGCTAGCCCTAAGGCTGCTTCATCCTCTCTTAGTGTTTGCTTTTTTAAGTGCGCATACGCCAACACGAATTTAATTTTGTTTTGATTTTGAGTGTATTTTCACAAGGTAAGCATGCCTCTAAAAGGAAGCAATGCGAAGTTAACGGGTTTCCAGTAAGGCGGGACCATACTGGTAGTTATACATATTTTTAAAACACTCTTTCCAGGAAGTATGAAGGGATGTAAGCAAGAAAAAACTTTTCTCTTAATACGATTGTTATTATGTTATTTGTTGCATCTATCTGTCGTAGATGAAATGAAGATTGTCGAGAATTGAACTTCAATAAAACCTCATATTAATAATATCACCATTCAAATTCTTCTTATTAAAATCCATATTCTTTATTCGTAGTGTTGTATTTACAACCGAGTCAAACCCACGACGGGTATATCCATTCCAAAAACATAAGCTCATTTCCATGTACCCATTCCCCTGTCCCACTGCGGCGTAGGTTCAGCTTTCCGCCTCAAAACAACGCTAGCAGAAAAAGTACATTTACAGAGCCGGGAGATTCGTTATGAATTCCAACTTTTGGTTTTTCGCGCAAACAAATGTATTATTCTGATGTTGGCTTGTGATTGGATTTTCATAGAAAGTATGGCGCACTCGGTTTTTTGTTCTATGGAGAGTGTATGTGTGTAGATTATTATTTTTTGCCATTTTTATGTCACAGATATGATTTACAGTTTGGTTCTTAATAGGCATAGCGCATTTTTGTATGTTTGTAATTTTTTTTTCTCTTTTTTTTTGCTGAATACATTTTCAGTGAGGTGCAATTTCGATTTTAATACATATTACGCATTTTATGCCTTTTTTTTCTCTCTCTAAAGAACATAACTGAATATGTTAAATGTAGCCATTGCTAAAAAATCAGAATTTAATGTAATACATTTAGCTTGAAATTATGATGTTATTGGAAAACTTTTATAATGTTAACAAAGAATTTTATAACAGTAGTTAATAAATGTTATTAACTTTTTTAAAAAATATGTATATCAATTAAACTACAATTTTAGTTTTAATTAAATTTACAATTATGTTAATACTTTCAACTACTTTTTCAAAACTTTTAAAATTGTATTAGCATATTTGTTGGTTTTTTTAGAATACTATCTCTAAATAAACTATAATTGTTAGTTTGTGAAATGTGTACTAAACCATTATTATTTGATGTATTTAGTAGTATTTTATTTAGATTTTGATCAGTGGATTATTAGGATTTTTATTAGTTAAGCAATATAACGATATCATATTGTATTGTGTAATACCTTTACTTTGAATATTTAATAGCTAGGTATTGTATCAGCTTCGATATTTTAATTAATAAAGCAGTTTTATTTATGTTCCCGATAGTTCTTTAATAATTTTAGTAATTAATATTGTTTTCATTTCCCCCTATATTTACGTGTGTAATGAAAGTCTCTGGCTTGGACACGACGTAATATACGCAGCATTAACTGTAGGAAGGTTTAGGAGGTAATAAAAATAAACTGTAACATTGATTGTCCTGCTATTCTTAGTGTCTTGGCTGTCATCTTACGTCGTGATACTATTTTGGTTTTGAAGTTAAGTTCATCACTGTTCTAGGGCTTTGTCTTATCGTGAGCAACTTAAAATAACCTTTACATTACGGGTTTTACATAACGGGTTGTATTTTACAAAAAAAGCAAATAATTCCAGTTTAACGATTCTTTACACTGTGAAGTCTAAGCTTACAGAACAAGAAACACCTTAATCTTTTTACTTATGTAGATTTTCATTCATTATGTAAATTTTGTTTTTCAACGTTTCATTTTTTAAATCTTCTGAATATGCTATTCTATACAAATTAAGAAAATACCATGGATAAATACGGTAAAGTTTCGTTATCTTATCCGCCTCGTCATGTCCCTCCCGCTAGTTTTATAGAAGTGAAAATATACAAGTTTTTTTTTATAACATGTAGGCATTTTTCCTATATGTTTGCTTCATGTTTAAAAAGCTTGCACATCTACGATTATTTTGTTTTGTTTATAATTTTTTTTAAAAAAATATAATTAAAAATTCTAGAACTAAATTAAAAAAAATCCGGAAATTAAATGAATTAAAGTTTTCATTATTTATTATTTTTTCTTTAATATTAAGTTAATATTTATTATTTATTTTAAGGTGTATTTTTGGGGATCCAAAAATACAAAAATTCACTCTGCACCACTGTTCCTACGTGCCCCAAATCTACTAATAAAGTTTGACTTTCAACATATGTTTGTTGAGCGATAAAATATAAAATTTCTTCTTTATTTTTCTGGTAATTCTTCTAAAATCATTATTAAATAAACCTCATCAAAATAACACTAAAATAAAAACAAAACCCAGCTTTTACAATCAGACAAAACTTCTAAAACCCCAAATCCCCTTCACCCCTCCTAAAACCCCTTGACCCAAACAAACTCCTAAGATGACCGAACGAAATTCGCCATGGTGGCCTTCCACAAAGCCCTCCTCTGCCCAATGCGCAAGCGCCGATCGTGAACAAACGCTTCACATCCGGCAATCCTACCCCTATCCAAAGACAAACAGAAAACAAAGGCGATGGGGAACCACAAATAAAGGCATTTTGAAACGTAAACAACACCTGATTGCGTTCACCTGTACGGATAGCTTCATTACCGAAATCCCCCGCTTCCCCCCCTACGTATGCCACAGAGGGGCGCAGGCGCTAGGAGCAAGCCCCTTTGTTGTCGAAGAGAAACCAACTTTTTGAAATTTTCGTGCCTCCGACCCACACTAGTGCAAGTCATCAATGGGAAGAACTTTGGGGGTACGACTTGGATTTCTTAACATTTTATGTACACTGTGTTTACCTTTTAATTTTTATCTAGATAGTTTAAGAAATATCATTATTTTACAAACAATAATCAACAACTTTAATGGGTTTTGAGTAAAATTCGACACAACATGACTTACACTTAGCTAATAAAGGTCTCCACTCACCGTGGTTGTTTGTGGTACCGCTTGCTAACGAACTTCTTCCTCCCCTTCTTCACAGATACGCCGAGAGCTCGGCCATCCTGGAGCTGTGGGAATCCCTGGAGCTGCCCTGCTCGCCACACTTACTGGAGGTGAGGATTGATTATTGTTGTTGTTGATGTGCCACTCTAGCAGCCCGCCAAACGATGGCCGTCCCCTCTCTGGCGCTGGTTCTCGTCTGACTGGCGCGCCCTCTTCTGCCATCCCCCTATCGGAGAATGCGCCCTTGCATCCCTGCCCCTCCGCGCCCCCCTTCTTTCGGACATCGATTTTTCCACAAATCATTCATCGCTTGATCTGCATTGAACCGAATCCTTTTTCTCGCGTGAGCATCCCTTTTCTAGACGCCAAACGCTCGCCAACTTGGGTTGAGTCGCGCTTTAGGGGCGTTGCGTGAAATTTGTATGGGGGAGGCGGTTTAGTTTTCGTAACTCTAGATTTAAAAATGTCCTGTTGGAACAAAAGTTTTGTAGAGTGCTTGTTTTAGCCTTGCCAGTATTGAATGTATATTATGAGTTCAATAATTTATTCTTGTTACTACAATTAAATGCTAGTTTTTGTAAGTTCATAGTAATTTAAAATAACCAGAAACTGTGGAGTATTTCATTTGGGATTCAAATCAATCAAAATAAAGTTTAAATACTACAATAGCTTCTAATTTCTTTAAGTTTGTGTGAGAAATCGAGAGAAAAAAATTAAAATGTTGTTCTGTTAATATAGGAATTAAAAGTAGAAGAATGTGGAAAGGTAACCCATTTTAGTTAACATGAGAAAATACTAAACTTCAATCTAACTTTTATTTAATTAAAAAAAATAGAAGTTTATTGAAATTCATTTTCCGAAGTAATGTTCCTTAATTTTTAAATTGCTTCTTGTATTTTCGATTTCTGAAGATGGTAGATCTTCAGAAAGTCCTTGTTATCCCATTAATCCTTAATTATTTAATTCTAAATGTTCTCTCGCTTAAGTACATAAATACGTTACGTATTCTGCATATAATCGTACACCACTGTTTCCCCTATTGTAAGCGAAATTTGGTGTGGTTTTCGCGCTTGCAAGATTCATAAAAAGTCATATTTCTATAAAGCATTGACTTTTTCGCCTTTGATGTGATATACAAGAACGCTTTTATACAATTCGATATTTTAACAGGCGTAATTCTCTTGTAGTGCTATTTTTTTAAAGGTTTTTGTAATACGAGGAACATCAGAATTTATATAAGCTGTAAGAAAAGAATAGCTAAAAAAGTAATATTTTTGCTAAAGCATTTAAAATCCTATTTATATTTACATATATTTTCTGAAGAACTTCTTCGATACTTTGAGCGGTACTGCATTCCAAAGCTCTTTTAACATAGTGAAATTGAATGGTGTAGTTGCGAGACTCACATTCTCCGTAGGATAACTAAGATGTTGGGTCTGGCCCGTTTTTTGGCGACTCTATCTAATTAAACTTACAATTGTCATAAGACGCCAATGAACGGACCGGACCCTATATCTTAGCTATACTTTGGAGAATGTGAGTTTTGCAGCTACATCTTTCAATAGGTTTAAGATGAAAATATTGCACTACATATGCGGAAAAGTGTTGGATCGGCTAAAAGATGAATTTACAAGAAAGTGATTCAAAGTTTATCTTTTTGTACACTTTGAAAATTGGGACTCAAATACTCTACCTATCTGTAAATTTCTCAATTGGATGATCTTAAAGTTTCGCCTTTATATTGATTTGAATTCCTAAACTCAATTGTCACTTTTCTGCTTTCCGTGATGCTGTGTAAGCCTACTGCGTGCAAATTGAAAGATATTCGAGCTGTTGATTTTTAGGAAAAAGTTAGTAGAAATACATATTTTAAAGTATTTAAATTGAGTTCAAAACATTTATCCGCATAAATATAACAATTATAGAATAGAAAAAGTGTTTAAGAAAGTTTAATAATTTAAATACTATTCATTCGATTTAAGACCGCAGAGAAATGATGTTTCGAAAACTAATGGATTTTGACTGGAATACATTTATTATCTGATTATTTTTCTCATATTAATTCGAAGTGTTTAGGTTATTAAAGAGATTGATTTTTCACTTTTAAATCCCAACTTAAGGCCAATTTTTCTTTATAAATTACCCCCTTATGTCGTACAATAAATATTTACTAAAGTAAAATCGTTGGTACTGTAATGGAAAGATAACAGTAAATAACAATACATTTTAAAGACAAAACTCTTTTGGAGGTTAAGACGAATTAATCTTATTAAACCGCTATACATCATAACATTGATCCCATTTATAAGGTTTCACAAAAAAGGCTTCTTTTGTTACTCATCCTTCGTTATTACCAGAAGGCAGCTCATTGTGTAGGTTTAGCAATGTTTAAACAACTAATCTGTTTCACCATTGTTTTCATTAAAATTAATCAATTTTAAATACCGTCAGTGCGGGTAACTTTGGCCAAAATCATAGTTTTTTTTCACAAAAGAAGAAAAATTTAACTTCAAAAACGATTTAAACACTTAAAAATCCTTATGCATTCTAAGTATTGTACATTTAGGAATAATTTTCATGCATTTTTGTTACATTTTATAAATTAATAAAAAATTGGTATTAATTTTAAAAAAATAAGACACTGTTAGGAGCCGGGCGGGTAACTTTGGCCACCCAAGAAATACATAAGAAACATACTTTTTAACATCCTTAAAAGCTGTGTTAACGATTTAAATAGCAATATTAAAACTTTAAACCCAAAAATAACAAAGTTATAAGACATATAGTTATTTAAAATGGTATATAACTTAACATTTACATTGCAGTGCATCGTGGAATGGCATTACACGTTGAATACTAGTATTGTTTGTCGCTTAAAAGAAAGAAAAATAAACTTCTATTTTAATAAGGAAAAAAGAACTTTTTTGAAGCAAGATTTAATAACAAATATATTTGTAAAAAGCAAACGATTTTATTATAAAAGGTGAAAAAGTAATACATTTATAATTAGGAATTTGAAAATGTTTACCTTTCGACATTTGCGATTTTGAGTGGAATTCGTATATTGCATTCTATCTTTATCTTTTTAATGTTTAAAATCATGAAATTTAAAAAAAAATATCTAAAAAATGAGTAATCATAAAAGTAAGAATTTTTTTCAAAAATAGTTAAACTTAATACACTTTTACATACATTTTTTAAAGTGCAAAGTTCCATAAAGAAATATTTACATCTATGGCCAAAGTTACCCGCATTCATCGGCAAAAGCTTCCCAATTACAAATATTTAAATACAGCATAAAAAGTAGTCAACTTAGAATAAAACAAATGGTGTAATATTCTTCCTCATTAATAAAAGAATCGAATAGAGTGTTTTATTTAAATATTTTCAATATTTTTTTAAGTGTTCCAGACAAAAGTTGGAAGAGATAGATTTTTGTCATTTTAGGCTCGTAAGAATGAAAACAGCATTTGTAGTATTGCCAAATTTAGAATGAGATTTTTTTTTACATGAAATGAAAGGCGATATTTCCACCTTTCCAAAAATGTCAAACAATTTAAGATGAGATCATTTTATGAAGAGAAATTAAGAAACAAATCTTTTTCCGACGCGTGGCCAAAGTTACCCTCCGTGGCCAAAGATACCCGCTTTGACGGTATCTTCAAAATATTTAATTAACTAATATTCTTCAGTTTCTTTTTTTTTTTTTAGTTTTAGCCCTTACAAATTAGACATTTTTTAAAGAAATTTTATCTAAAAAATAAGCGTATTGTTGTGTTGTTTGTAAACAAATTTTAATTGTATTTTGAATTTGATTAATCTTTAAAGTAATTTCTCATGATAATTTTTGCAGTTAAAAATTGTCCGATGAATAATACCTCGTGTGGATGCTATGTGCGTTAAATATCCTCCAAAGTCCCGACGCTGCGTGCGATGTCTCCCTTAAAAGTTGCGTTGTGTACCTACTCAGGTGTCGGCTTGTCGCTTGACGGTGGTTTTAAATTATGTTGCCGTCGCCTACAGCATTCATGTAGCTCTAGTGCGACGATAATTCCTCCAACTAATCCAAACTTTTTGCACCTTGTCGTCGTCAAAAAATTAAGCACAGTGCCAATCCCCGAAATTTTTGCCAATCCACACAGTGTATATGGGAAATACGCAAGTTGGCAAAAGTGCAGTCTCCCTGTACCAATGTGTATTGGTTCGTAGCCAACTTCTGGCTTGGATGGCCTCGTGCTCATCACAGCTCTAGTACGACGATAATTCAAAACTAACTAACAATCTGTCTTGGGTGTTTGTAGCCTTTCAAAATTATTCTTGTCTTGGTTTAATGTTGTTGTTGTCGTATCTATGATACGTGCAAAAATTAGTATCTCGGTTTCTATGAAACCTCATATAGGAAAAACAGCTAATGAAATAAAAACAAAAGTCATTTTTACTTCTTGCTCGCCAAAAAGTGAAGCGCAGTGCCAATCCCCGAAACTTTTACCAATCCACACAGTGTAATATGGGAAATAAGGTTGGCTTCGCGAATTGCTGGATAGTGTTTTTATTTCTCTTTCCTTCAGGCTTAGGTGTTCGCAGCCTTTCAAAATTATTGTTGTCTCGTTTTAATTAAATATCACATAGGAAAACACATCTATTGAAATATACAAAACAAAAAGTCATTTGACTTCTTGCTCGCCAAAAAGTGAAGCACAGTGCCAATCCCCGAAACTTTTACCAATCCTCACAGTGTAATATGGGAAATACGCAGGTTGGCTTCGCGAATTTGCTCGATAGTGTTTTTATTTCTCTTTCCCCATTCTTCTCTTTTCGATTGCTGGAAGAGGGAGGTTGGGGCAAAAGGAGAGCTCTTGGTTGTCTTTTGCTTGGATTTCCTTCTGGGAGTTCTTGTCAATTTTGACAAAAGAGAATCGATATCTCGATTGCTGGGGAAGTGCAGTGTGTGTTCTATAGGGGGAATGGGGGTGTTTCGCTATCCAAAGTCGTCTGCGGTCGCTGCTGCTTCTCAACTTTAAGCCCCTCTTGAAGGAGGGTGGGAGATTTTTTAATTCCCATCGTTTGCTGACTTTTTTTCAAATTCCCTTTTTTTCTTGTGCGACTATTTCTTTTCTATCGGTCGAAACATTGATTTTGAAAGATTTTGAATGGGGGCGGGTGGGATAGGAAAGAAGGGGAGTTGGGGGGGGGGGTGTCTTGTGAATCGATATGTTTAGAGGGTGGTAGTGGGGGTGTTCGTTAGGGGGATAACTTTAACTGCGACGGTTTCGCCGGCCGTGAGGGGAATTTAAAGAGGGTAGGACGATCGATGTTTGTGTGTTGGCAATATGATTGAGGAAACTGGATATATGCAATGGAATAAAGTTGAAAACGAGAATTTTTTTATTCGTGTTACGACGGCCATATTGAAAAGGTCCAGTAGCAATTTTATTTTTTGCACGAGCTCTTTTGAATTTGTATCTTTTGCGAATTTATAGTGGCGCTTTAAATTTAAAGTTTATTTTTCCATTCGTGTGTTAAGAACCGACCACGAATGGTAAATATTTTGTCTACATTATATTAAATAAGTTTTTTTTTGTCACGAGTAGCCTTACAAGCTACAGAAGTTTCTAAAAATGTGCACATGTTGTTGTTGTTTCTCATCCCCACTGGTCTAGCGGAGCTAGACCAGGTCCATGAGTCCATTCACCCTCAGGAAATGTGCACATAGATAGGTTTATGTTTCAGAATTGCTATAAATCACTTTTTAGAATTTGTTTTATTTAATTTTTTTTTTAAATTAAGAACATCGTTTTTTAAAGTTTTTATCTCTAAAAACTCCCTTTAGCAACAACCATTTACATTTTATGCGTAGGTTTTGGATTTATTTTTATCAAAACGAGCTTACTGGTTTAAAAACTTATTATTAAATGAAAAAGTCTTTAAAAAGTTTTTTTTTGTTTGTTTAGTTAAGTTAAAATATGGAAATGGAATGTTAAGTTCAAAAATATGCTACCATTGTCCGGTTTTGAGAGTATTATCATTTTATAAATGAAATAACATTTTTTAAAATTTAATTTTAATTTAACATACAATGAAATACATAATGAAAAGCTACTTATCATATTAGTTTTTATATAAGAAGTTCCATTATTCCATTTTAAAAAAAAATTCTTCATGAGCGAAAAATAAACAGAAGCACGAAAATACAGGTGGATTATATTTTTAATCTGGTTCAACTGGATTATAATTTTTATTTATGATTTCGATTTTATTTTGATGTTTACAAATCGAAATGGGAAGTAGTATTTCAGCAATAGTTAGGAGATTCTTCGTGTGTAATGTATTCATAAGCAGTTCTTATTTCGCTGTCTGTTTCGTTCTCGGACTCTTTTCATGTATGGTACAGACTTGATGTCTACAGAAGTCCGGTAAATTAATTGTGAAACGTGCTGTTAGAGAATTGTGAGGGATTTGCTACTATGCCCCATGACAGGAATGGTAATGTATATTCTAGCTCTGCTGAATATTTCCCCCGAAATGTCAGTTATCCCCACTTATGACAGTTTTGGGGAATTGGCAGAAGCACGTGAAGCTCTTAACTGTGATTTTGAAGCCTTCTTCGTTTGCTTTGCAAGGAATTACGATTTCAAAGGGGAAACAATGTAAGCAAAGCATAAAATACTATATCTAAATCCATAGTAAATATATTATAAATAAGTACAACTGCTCAAGAAAATCCCTTCATCAAAGCGAAAACGTGAAAACCATTCGGCTGCAATAAGCAGAACTGAAATTTGTTTTTTGTTTTTCCTATTTTCGCATTGCTTAGGTTGTTTAATTCATAATTTTTATTTGCATCCTGGATAACGTCTGATTATTAATTATTTATGAAACTGGTAATTTTTACAGGAGTCCTCGAGTTTGAACCCACAAACCTTCACGAATGTAGGAAATTCAGTCGTACATTCAATTAAAAAAAATAATGTTGGCATTAACAGTATAATATACCGATAAAAATGCTCACTAATGTGGTTAGTGACCAGTTTTCAATATAAGCATGCCACCATTTTAAGAGCACACCCGTGCAATGCCGGGTATATTAAGTAAATTAATTTATTATTTTCTGAAGATTTTTTTCGCCAGTTAAATGTAGCGCATATTTATAGTGATGCATCTTATTTGATTGGATAGATTTAAATATTTTCATTTTAACTGTTAAAAATTTATATTAGTTTTTCCCTTTCTATGTAATTAATTCTGACATGAATTCGTAGAATAAAATAAGTTTCAATTTGTAAGGAACTTTGAAGCAAAAAGAAATATTTTTAATGAAGATTAATCCGATTATATTGAAAAAAAGGTCGAAATTAAAGGAATTATTTTTCTTGAAGAAATATTTTCTCAAATACAACCTAGACAGAAAATTTATTGTAGTTACAGCAATAATAAGGTTTTTAATCTTGTTTTATTATTAATCTTAGTTATTTTGAAAACTTTACATTTGGAATATTATTAAATTACGACATTTTTTAATGGAATTCTAAAAGTTCGGTATGGTAAAATGTATTGTATTTATATGACAAATTGCTTTAAATCGTAATGTTATTATGATTTGTTGATGTTTATCGATATAGAATATCAGACATACCATTTTTAAATAAAACTAATCTCTACAAGACTACATTTTAATTACTAGTAAATAATTTTATTTTCTAAAAATGTAGTTTTGTAGTTTTTTTAATTAAAAATGTTATGTCTGTTGTTTTAATTCTATATTTGACATTTAATTTGTCATATTATGTACATTCAATTCAAAGGTTTCTAAATAATGAAATATATTTATCTATAGGGATTTATATTGATTAAAAATTATTTCTGATGCTATGTGTAAGTGAGAATAAAATAAATATTACTTATTTGCATTGGTAGATTTATTAATACACTCATAAAATTATTTAATGTAATTATTCTTTTTTTTTACATATTAATATAACCATGCTTTATAAGTACTGACGATTACTTATTAATACGGTTAATATAAACGTAGCTTCGAAATCGACGTAGTTATAATCCTTTCAGTCCCAATGACAATTTGGCATCATCATTTTAGATTTTTTTTTCTGATCGTCTCTAGCCATTTATGATATCAAAAAGCACATAAGAAAAGCTGGTCACTAGTTAGTTTACAAAGGCCAATGAAACAACATTAACGGCTTAAATTATCATTTAATTATTAGTTAAGTTCTTTGTGCAATTTAGATTTGTGCGATGTACCATTGTTCTTTATATTTGTAGTTCCCACGTCTTTCCTTTTTAGATCCAAAACCCAAGTGAAAATTAAACACACAACCTTTGTTTCCCTATTGTTAAATGGTTGAATTCAACAATAAACTTTTAAGTGTTTACAACTGTTTAGTATTGTCCCCGCTGTTCGGTAGAATACACCTGTTAATACGGCGTTGACAATGAATTTACAAAGAGTAAAAGAGTTAAAACTAACTGCTTTTTATTTCAATCAAGTCAGGTGTTAAGCCTCTATTTGACTAACTTAGAATTGAAGGCAGAGTAAACTGGGAATTGTGGCCTCAAAGGCACATGAGAAGGAAGGGATGCGTTTAACTTCTATTTAATTTCGAAATTTGGTTAAGTACGGATCATTAGGTCTCTTTTGTATAGTTAAATTAACTTTTTGTTTAACTTAAGTGTTGACTGAATTATCATTCGCCATTGATTGATTTTCCGGAAATAAATAAATCCTTAAAAAAAAAAAAAAAAGAATATGGCTAATGATTGAGTAAATTCCAAATAGTCAAGACATATTGTTAAAAACTTCTTTTGGAAAGTGAAAAAGATGGATTATCGGTCTAAAAAGCAAGTCAAAACTTTGAGAATAACTTCATTTTATTAAATAGTTTGACTTAGAAATATAGGTAATCTACCCTTACTAAAATTCTGAGGTATTTTTAAGGTATTTATAAGGTTTCTCTTCATAGGTATTTTGGAGGTATTTTAGAGGTATTGAGTTGAGGTATTTTCAGCTACTAAATGATGCAGAAAAAAGCCTCTGATGTATTAGAAAAAAAACCTCTGTTGAAGGTATCTCACAAATACATAGAGGTATTATTTAGAAACCTTCAACATAGGTTTTTTTTAATGCATCAGAGGTTGTTTCCTGCACCATTTAGTAGCTGAAAATACCTCAATCCAATACCTCGAAAATACATAAAATATACCTCTGATGAAAAACCTCAAAGGTTTTCCTAAAATACCTTTTAATGAGGTATTTTAAATAAACCAAAAAGGTTTTCCAAAATACCTTTCAATGAGGTATTTTAAACAAACCTAAAGGTTTTCTTAAAATACCTTGCAATAGTTGAGGAGTAAAATGTTATTGTCTTGCCCATGGAAATGCCAGTGCCCCGAAGACGTTAGTCGCCTTTTAACACAAGTAAATACACAGATACGACCATAGAGACACGTTACATATATGAACAAGACAACAATAGTTGATTTTACTTACCGGGAATCGAACCGAGGACTTACAAGCTGGGATTCAGACGCTCTAACCACTACACCAGACTGAGATGGTTTTGTATAATAGTGTTAGGAATTTAAGGGTTGCACATGTTTTTAAATAAAGTATACGACCTGTACTCACGAAAGCTTACTAAAATATACAGAAGAGAGTTATTTTACCATTAAAATATGTAATACATTTTAAAGATATTAATTAATTATGATTAAAACCATTTTTTTAAGTTCTTACTCGTTAGTGCTGCCATCTATAGTTTATTAATAATTACTACAATTTTGCTTTAATTATAACTAATTAATATTTTAAAAATTATACTTTTTAATTATGTAAATGACATTCTTTTGTATTTTTTGTAAGTTTTCGTAGGTACATGTCATCAGAGATTTATTTTTTTGTCGTTATTTAAAAACAGAGCCCAACGTTTTCCCATTAGAAGTTAAATAATTGTAATTTTTTATAAAACTTTGTACTTTCAAACTTTTCTTCTATACTTTTAATGAACTTTGAAAAGATGTTTTTAGAAAATATATAAATAGCTTAAACAGTTATAAATATATCTTAATAAGAGTATTTGATTGTATCTTATTAAAAATGTTTAAATCTCATGCAAAACTGTTTGATAGCATCCATATTAAATTTTGAGTCATATTCTTTGGTTCCTACTAAAAATGAATAGAAAAAGACCAAGAGCCCAAGATATTTGTATTTAAAAATAATGAAAAGAAATGGGAGATATTTTATCTTTAATACATTTGAACCACAAAATATTGCATAGTTGCTTTTAAAGTATATTGTAAATGTTACTTAATTAGCCAGTAAGAATCTTATAACTTTCACTCTATTGCATTATTAGAGTTGTAAGTATGGATATCAGGGCCATAAAATATGTAACATATTATTTGTATGCATGTGAAATAACTTTTAAAGAGAAATTAATTTGCATTCACATAAAGTTTCTACCAAAATTATGTTTATAAATCTATAGCTTCTAAAAATACATTAATTTAATTTCATAAAAAAATCTTCGCAATGACTTCGATAATAGTTTTAAAAAATAGTACGTGCTTCAATACCATGCTATCCCTACAATAGTTATTTATGCAACAAGTGTGAAAAGTAACAGTTTTTAAAACTAGTGGATTACCTCGCTCGTGAAATAATGACACGTGTTTTAAAAAGTTTACTTTTCGCACGTGGTTCATACAATATTTTTTATAATTGTGTGAAAAAAAAAATCATTGGTCCAAAAATATTTCACGCGCATTACTATCTTTAAAAAAAAAAGCAGATCGATAAATATCTGGATTTTATTAATATTATGAAATAGAACTTTTAGCTTGAAATGTTGGCATCTTATGAAAATAGTGAAAAAAGTTTTTTATTCACTGCTTTATTGGGTGACAATAAGTACTTTTTTTTCACTGTTTCAAAAAGTCTAATTTTTTGCACGCGTCTGATATTGAAATTATAATGTAAAAGTCGGATTTTTTTCACGCAATTATAAATATATTTTTATAATTGCGTGAAAAAAAGCCGACTTTTACATTATAATTTCAATATCAGACGCGTGCACAAAGCTAGACTTTTTGAAACAGTGAAAAAAAGTACTTTTTTTCACCCAAAAGCAGTGAAAAAAAGACTTTGTCGCACTCTTTTTATAAGATGCCAACATTTCAAGTAAAATTTCGATTTGATAATACTCATAAAATCCAAAGATTTATCGATCTGCTGTATTTAAAAATATTATGCGCGTGAATTATTTTTGAATCAATGAATTTTTTTCTCGCGTTGGGAATATTTAAGTCACGCCCTTCGAACTGCGAGTTCATTGGTTGCTTTCTTTGACAAAATGTTGAAACACGCTTATTGGTTTTTTATAGCGTCACGCGCTCCGAACTGCGAGATCATTGGTTGTTTTCCTTGACATCTCATAGTCTATTTTAGTCTAATTAGCACGTGAATTATTTTTGAACCAATGAGATTTGATTTTTTTCACGCAATTATAAAAAATAGTGTATGAAACACGTGCGAAATGTAAACTTTTTAAAACGCGTGTCTTTATTTCACTCGCTCGTACCTCGCTCGTGAAATAAAATCCACTTGTTTTAAAAAGCATTACTTTTCGCACTAGTTGCATAAATATCTATTTTCAGAATACTTAAATAAAACCTCAAAATACCTGTAGTATTAAAGAGGTATTCCTCTGAATACCTTAAAATACCATAAGTATTTATTAGAAACCTCGCTAAACTACATGAATATACCAAATGATTCCGAGGTTTACAAGTTTTAAAAAATAAAAGCTCAAAATACCTGTAGTATTCAGGAGGTATTCATCTATATACCTTAAAATACCATAAGTATTTATTAGAAACCTCGCTAAACTATATGAATACCAAATGATTCCGAGGTATATAGGTTTTAAAAAATAAAACCTCAAAATACCTGAAGTATTCAGGAGGTATTTATCTGCATACCTTAAAATACCATAGGTTTTTATTAGAAACCTCGCGAAACTTGTAAAATACCTAAAACTTCATAGGTTTCTCTAGGTATTTGAAAATAAAACCTTAAAAATACCTTCGGTCAGGTATTATTCCAAGAGGTATTATTACTGAAAACCTCAAAAATACCTTTTAATACCATGAATACCTAGTTTAAACCTCCAAAAAACCTCTAAAATACCTTAAATTTTAGTAAGGGTAGAAATTGTGGTCTCAAAGGCTCTTGCGAAATGAAAGAAGGGAGGATATGTTCAATTTCGAAATTTGTTTAAGTACGGATCATTAGGTCTCTATTGTATCGTTAAATTAACGTTCTATTAAACTCAAGTTTAATCGAATTCTCATGCGCTATCGATTTTCCAAAAATAAATTTTCTTTTGAAAAACACACCCAGCTAATGATCGAGTAAATATCAAATAGCCAAGAAATATGGTTAAAAACTTCTTTTGGAAAGTGAAGGAGATGGATTATCGGTCTAAAAAGCAAGTCAAAAACTTCGAGAACAATTTCTTTTTACTGGAATAGTTTGACTGTGGAAAATTTGAATGCATATGCCTGGGGAGCGTATTTATTGATTACGTTCCTTGTGCAACCAGACAAACCTTATTGCTTCCGTGATATTGATTGAAAAGAACTGGTGGAACCAAATTAACGGCTCATTCATCGCAAGTGATATTTTTCTTGGATGGCTTACGCTGGAGCGATAATCTTTGGCGGAAAAGTTTTTATTGTCTTTGCCGAGATGTTTGTTGGGGGAGTATTAATTTCCCTACGGTTGGGAGTATTAATTTCCCTACGGTTGAACACGTTTGGTTTTTGCAATCGATAGATCCATGTATTTGAATGGAAATGTGCTTTTAGGGCTAAAATATTTTTGACTTAATTTCCACAAAAAGATCTTCTTTTTAGATAATGTAATTATTATGTCCGGACTAAATATTCTATTTTTGTCGAATCATCACATTATTGATAATGTCTACCATAATTGGTTTATAGGTAAAATTCCTATATTAAAACAATATTTAGCTTCACTAATGCTGGGAATTCCTATAAGGCAAGAAGGTCAATGACCCCGGCTTCTAATCAATCGGATGGTTTTGTGGGGACTATTTTTGATGTCAATAACTGACTTCGCCAAATTAGTTTAGTCTGTATTTGGTTTTAAACGGTTAAAAGACAGCCTCCCAACGAAAGTTTTTTTTTAGTTCTATGCATTTAAAGAATAAAATAATTTTATTTTCCTCAATTCTCATTACTGTAATTCTTGTCACTTTGTTGACCAAAGATAATTCGTCTATTGTTGATTAATGGTGCGGTCATTTGATTTTGTTAAAATTGTGTGATGATATTTGGCCATCATTATGATTAACTCAACTGATACATCATTAAGATAACCCTAATGATATTAACATTAGGACAATGATAATATCATTAGGATTGACTCATCAACATGAATCTGCCATTATCCAGTCTCAGCATTTAGAGTATCGAATCTATGGTTTAAATTTGATTTAATAAAAAAAATATGTATCAATTGGCACTAAAAAGCTCTATTGTTAATTGACGAAACTTTTTTCCATACTCCTTTTTAATCTAGAATCTTTTCAGATTTTGATGCTCCTTGATTTTTTGTATCTAGTGCGAAGTTTATCCAAGCAAATAAATGATCAATTGTTTTTAATTGATTGCGTAGGGCGATTGCTATTTTAATTTTCTTACTTTTCTTTTTAATTCTATTATTTTAAAGAAATTTTCATTAAAAAGAAATGTCTTTTTAATGAAAATTCTTGGTATCTGCCTTATTCCTTTATTTCCCCTTTTGCAGATAAACAAATATAGAAAATAGTGTTGTATATAACATGTCTATATCACATTTCTCGCGACGACTTGAAACTAAGACCCACTCTCATCTGCGTCTAAAATATTTCTCTCGCATGATCTCGGCAACCCTGTTTTGTTGTGAGGAACTCTGAGACTTCCCGCTCCTACTTGAGACAAAAGCGACCCCACGCAAGATATCCTTCATTAGTAGTAATTTGAAGAACAAGATTGCACGGGAAAAGAACAGAGAAAGACCAAAAAATCATGAAACCTAACCAATTTCGTTAAAAGTAGTCGTTAATATTAATCACTCCAAGAGAACTTCCTTTCTTACGAAGTTTTAAAGAGAAATGCTTCCATTTAAAATAAAAGCTTCTTTTTAGAATTTCGATCGTTAGCTAGACAAGCTTATTAATGAACGTCCCACGAGGCATAAGGGATTACTGTCCGACTTAAACTAATAAAAATAATTAATGATCCTTATGGAATGGTTAAGTTTTTCATAAAGTAAGTGTTTTATTGATCGGTTATTTTTCTTAACTTCCTTTATTTTTCAATTGAAATCTAATTCTCGTATTCCTGGGATAATTAGAATATTTAAGTAGTTTCGTTTTTTTTATGGAATATTAATATAGAAATACCAATGTTAGTCATGTTTTTCAGAGTTTTCAGTTTTTGGAATTTTTTGACATTTTTTTCATTATTTTTCTTTGAAAAATTATAAAAGAGACTGGGCCCTTAATTTTATTAGGGAGAGATAAATTTCAGCTTTTTTAAAACGTTATTTTAGATTTTTTTATGAGTATTTTAAGAGCTAGTTTTTAAAAAGGTTGATGATCGTTATTTTTTCTCAAAGTTATTTTTCTTTCAAAAGAAGTTTGTGTTTGAAACTTTAGCTCTTTATTTTTCACTTGCTTTCAACAACAGCAACTTTTTGATTGATTTCAAAATTTAATTCTTCAACCAGTATTTAGTCTTTTTTTTTGCGTTGGATGCTATTTATTGGGGTTTCTTCAATTGGTAACTTGATCGCAAATTTCAAAACGTTATTTTAGGTTATTCATTAGGGATTAAAAAAACACGTAAAAATCAGACCAATTGAACCTTCATTTTCGTCTTTGAAAAGATTAAGAAGATAAATAAAACTATTTCGCTTTAAATTTGTCAATAATAAAAATAAATACTGGTTCTCACACAATACTACAACACAAGAGCCGAAAATTTTCCTCCTTTCAAACTTCCACAAAAATAAACTCCCTCATTTTCCATCATAGAAATTGATTAGAAAGAAAAAGAAAACTCTCAGACAAAAAAAAATTGTTTTTCCCTGTTTACTCCAGAAAATAGAGGATCTATAAAAGTCCTCCTCTTTTCGAGGCTTCTCTCGCTGTCAATAGCCGCCTTAAATTTCGTTCCTCAACACACCCAAAAGAGACTGGGCCCTAAAAACAGCAGCAAGAATGGACGGAGGGATATTTCTCTCAATGTGTGTGAAGATAAATTTCTTTTCGAAAGGGGAGTGATTCTGGCCGGAATTTTTTTTGACAGTCTCGACGTCGCGCTGGTTTCGTCGGGTTGAAGTGTTCCATTGGGATAGGGCGAGATGGGCAAATGGGTTGTATTTTTCAACCAGTGCGATGGTGAGACAGTATTTTGGATTATTTTTAAAAGACGATTATTTATATATTGTGTTTAGACATTAAATGGCATAGTAAGGAAATATTAAGCACCTGCTTTTAATACATTTTACAGAACTAAATAATCATTCCAAGTCAATGAATTTTTTTTAAAAATTAGAATGGAACATGCAGATGATCCAATTGCTTTTTACAACTGGCAAATTCCAAATAAATCTATGTTGCGTTTGATTTACACACAAATGCATTTACATAATCTTCTAGATTTTGACCTCATTTGCATAGATATAGATTGAAATCGAACTTTTCTTTGTGTGGTTAAAATGAAATATCATACCATGCTCTAAAATGTATGTGGTAAAGTTTAATATGTTTTAAGATTTGCTTTAAGATGTTTTAAGTCTGAAACGAAATCGTAGAAATCAATGTTTTTGTCATTTAAAAACTTAATTGTTTTAATTGTTTTAAAACTTAAAACTTTATCTACATATTAGCGACTTGCATTGAGTTTTAACGACAACATTTATTTCTTCAAATTCTTAAAAAAAACTAGTTTTAAAATAGACAAAGAAAGCTATGAGTAAACAACTCAATTTACTGGTTGTGGATCACCGTATCAGTGAAAAAAATATATCCCACTGTGATTATTCTGAAAATCAAGACCATATGATTCTAGCTCACTCACATAACATGCGACCATGACAAGGTTGTTCCCGTTATTCCATGGCGCCTAGGTAAACACGGGGCGTGTATGTTGAAACGACGACGTGTCAACGCATGCCTCTTTTTTCCGGAACCCGAGTGCGTCTTTATTGTTGATTCATTTATCCTCTTTCATCTTCCAATGCCGTCTATTTTTCGGCGGAGACTTCTTATTTTTTTATTTATCCTAAGATCTGGTTTGGTGTAAGTTGAAAGGGTTCTTGTACCAGGGAGGCTTATGATACACGTAAAAAATTGTCTCATGAAATATTTTGTGATTTTCAAAATTTGTTTAGCGCATCAGTCAAATGTGTAAATCGTGAATATTTTCGGGTTGCACGCTCATGGTTTATTCGCTCTTTTTTTCTGGAACCTGAAGAGTGCAGGGGGTTGGGAAGGGGAGCCAAGGCGGTATGGCGCTGCTGGTACATTTTTAAGGTACAAATATTTGTGACCTGCAAAAAGCTTATGCATTAAAATACAGGGTGGTAACAGAACCTGGAAAACCTGGAAATCAGGGAATTCTCAGGGAACTTTTTTTATTCTGGAAATATCAGGGAACTCTCATGAAATTTTTTCAAATTTTGCCAAATATCAGGGAATTCTTCCATTTTGGATTACTTAAACTGCGGTTTTAGGTTCTTGTGATCACTACTAACGGACACTTGATAAAAAAAAATACAAATATTCTGGGCTATCCGATTTGCCTGAAGGACTAATTTTGGAGGAAGGCTCAATCTCTCTCACGAATCATATTTATTATAACATGATTTTCTGATGGCATGATTCCTCTAAACTCGGATTTTTGGATGTGTAGAAAAGTTAGGTAGGCTAACCCATAATCTGGAAAGTCTTAATTCCCGCGAGGTGTGGATTAAATTTTCTTTACTGCATTAAATTGTGTGTATTTTATGAATATGTTTTCTAGGTAATTGTAAAATCAGGGAATTTTTTCTGAATGTATCACGGAAAATATGGAAATATCAGGGAGCTTTTTTTCTAGGATTTTGTAACCACCCTGAAATAGTTCATGTATTTCAATGTTCAAAATAGATTTTTCATGGTTGAAATTCAAACTTACATCGACAGTCTTTCAAAAATATTTTTTAAAATTCATTTTCTTTTTGTATAAAATATCAAGGTAAAATATTTTATATTCTTTTAATAATTGTTTTTATTTAGAAAGTTTGGGTGTTGCAATTACTTACAAGTACTTTTTTTTCAATGACTGGATATATACAAATGTACTTGACGTAAATGTCAAGCCCAAGTTATAAATTATTTTTCTTGAAAGTTGAATATGATTTTAAAAAAAATATATTTCTGAATGCATTGAGCTTATCCAAACTATTACCGTGTAAATCTACGCAAAGTTGTTTTGTTGCAACATTTATATTGATTAATATTTTAGCTTTAATCGCAGTTATTTATTACTCCTCGAAATGTAAAAAAAAATTAATGCAAATTGTTTGTTTTTGTTCTACATTTAAACAGCTATTTTATATTTTCAAAACAAAATATATAGTTCTAATCGATTGATGTTACTATTATAGTTATCTATAGTATTTTCAAAGTTTATATCAACACAAAATAAACGCGCTTTACGTATGAAAAATAAATTATTATATTATACGGTTATTGAAATATATATTATTCGATTAATATCTCCAACATATTTCTATCAAAATTGCTTTTTTTCGCCCCCAAGTGCATTGCTAGAAAAAACATCAAAAAACGTAACCATAATCAATTTTCTGCAACCCACCCTTACGAATTATGGTTCTACGCTATTATTATTTTTTATTTTATAAAATTCCATTTCCCTGGAAGGTATTGTTAGTGTTTTTTTTAGGACTAAGAATATCTCGAAATTGTGCAGAACTGATGTTTTCTTATAGGTAATCGTTAGATAGACCCCAATGACTGCCCGGAGTTTATAAAACTCCCGTCTGCCTGAATTTCCCAGCGTTTTATTTCAGTCGGATGCTCTGTTATTTTTCGCGTCTAGACGGTTGGTTAGTATGCAGAATATATGTGTCTGGAACAGGTCTCTATTTTATTATAAGAGTTCTTAATGCAATTACTAATAATTATTCTTTGTATCACTTATATAAATGAGTTTTCCTGGGGAAATATTAATGTTTATTTCTTTTATTGACATGGAGGCTTTCATTTATCTATGAGCTTTACTATGGGGTGGAAAAAAGATTTAAACTAATTATAAGCAATTTTGTAAGAGTTAATTACTAGATGATTTCCTAAGATTTTGAAATACTATATTTCTTTGCTTTAATTTACTTAAATAGTGATATATAGTTCGGTTGACTCCCCCTCCCCCCTCCCCATTTTCTTATTTACAAACTTACGGTATTTTGCAATCACTCGAGTTTGTCTGATCTCGTATACTGTGTATAGTTAATAAAATGATGTAAAAAAAACTTTTTAATTATTATTTAAAGATTATGAAATTTATATTAATTAGTAATGTGAGGCATAACAATTAATATTTTTTTTGAAAAACATTTAAGTATTTATAGGTTATTTGTAAATGGCTACAAGTAAAAAAAAAACACCTTTCTGTTTATGTAGAGGATTCAAAATATAAGTGATCCAAGTACACTTTTTGTCATTTTCAAGTAACCAGCTCGATTGCATGCACTGTCTATGAAGAATTTTAGTGAAATAATGAAAAAAAGTCATAGCTCAGATATTTTCCGCTTGGCAGCTAAATTAAAAAATGTTAAGTGGTAATTTTGTTATAGCTTTAACTTTAAACCTTTGCAAACCAAAGAAGTTTTTTATGGACTAGATTCACTTGTATTATGAGCCCTCCATATATAGAAAAGAACGATTCCATTAATAAAGATGCAAAGAGCCACTACATTTTTCCAACGCTTGTCTCTACCTTTTGTTAAGAATTATTAAAACACATTAATATTTTCCCCTAACATCATTCCCATTTCTAGATTGATCCATACCTCCGCCGACTCACAACACGAATTTAATTCTCCTTATTAATTAAGTCTGGCGACTAAATCACATTTCTGAAATGGCGGAGATTCGCCTTGTCTCCCTTACTACACTGACTTGATGGGTGGGTAATCTCCATTGTAATCGCCAGTTCTTCATCCCGATTTTTTTTCGGTCGCCAAACGAAGATGGCGGACTTGGCAGTTTGGACAGGCAACCGACAGCGTGTTTTGCGGGATTTGAGTAGCACTCAATCCTGTTGCTGAGATATGTTTATAATATTACTGGAGAATATTTCATATTTGTAACTGTTTTTTCCCCCACTAAACACACCTCCCCCCCCCCGTACCTTTTATATCTGTGGTGAATTTATTTTTGTGATAAAATGATTTGTGTAAATCTACGACTTGAAAATTCTTTTTTAATGTGCACATAAAAAAACAATTTGAATTGTTAGTTAAAAAAAAAGGGGACTTTGAGGCTATTTTTTTCCTTTAATTTTGTGTGCATACATTTATTTAACTACTTTGCAAAAACGAAGACACATTGTAATGTAAAGCAAACAGTTTGAACTTTTTAACTTACAGATATTTCAATATTTATGATCGCAATTTTTTGAATATGATTAATAATGCTAATGAAATAGTTTATAGTTCATCTACTTTGTTTCCAGTTATCGAATAGCAAATTTAACTGCATAGCAGTAGCAGAAACAAATCTTTAGAAATGCAGCCAATTTTTTTTTATGAATTTTCAAAGCTCTTAAGCTTTCCGTTAATATGTAAAAAAGTTGTTAGCTTATCTTTTATTAATAATTTTTCACATAATCTGAAAATTTCAGGTTTCTTTTTTTTTGGAACGGTTTAATGCTGCGTTCGTTGCAATGCAACGCAGTTTAACCATCGGTGGCATTTAGCGGTCCATTTTTAAAAGAAAGTAGGTGGAAAAACTGCCCGATTGGAAATGTCACCACGGTCTCCCCTATTGATAATACATTACTTTTGGCATACACAAATTTGTTAACATTAAAAAAATATATGATAATATTGTGTAAGTGTAAAGAATAACTTAGCTTAAAATATTAAAAAATGAATTACATGAAATTGAATTTAACGAACTCTTTGGGCCAAACCTACACTCTTAAAACAAACGAGTGAATTTAACTCAGTCTGAGTTAATTTTCACTCTTTTCAGTGTCGAAAATGCACTTATCGTATTGGAGTGGATTTCACTCTTTCGTTTAGTTAAAGCTCCGACAGGATCACTCCAAACGAGTGATTTTAACTCAGTATGAGTTAATTTTCACTCCTTTCAAGTGTCAAAAATGCACTTCTTCTATATGAGTGGATTTCACTCTTTTGTTTTAAGAATGTAACTGTGTCTCATAAAAGATTTTTCTGTTTTAATTTTCTACAGAACATGCATATTATATAATTCAGAAGCCGAGTGCTCTAATTTATTTTATACAACAAGTTAAAATATATTCAATTGTTATTTCTTCTAACCATTTCTTCATCCCTACTTACAACTTGACGAGTTAAGATCCCCAGTCTTCCCTGTGACGTGTTTATGCCCTGGTCTTCCGGTAAATTGATGGTTTTGTATCTCATTTGTAAAAGTCAGGCACATTTATAAGAAAAAGGCTTATTTGTTGAAATTGAGAATTAAAGTATTTTACCTTAACTATGCCTTCGTTTTTATGCATTAAAAGAGAATTATGAGTTGAAAGAAATTGATTCGATAATAAAAACCGTAAATAATTTAATTATTTTTTGTTGTTGCTTGCCTTGAGTGAAAGAAATATAAAATAATAAATTATCCTTGAGTGAATGTAATCAAATGAAAAATTTTAAAATTATTCCAATTAAATTTTTATTTTGGCGTTGGTTTATTTTTTGAGTTGATTTCCTTTTTTTTTTTTTTTTTTGCTTAGACAGACAGTACCGTCTGTATGCAGTTCGAGGCTCCCTGAATTGTTTTTTTTTCAACGCGGCTGCTTTATCAGTGGCTAAGCCTTTACAGATTTGTCGTATTCTCCAGAACTGAGAGCCATTTTTTTTGTGGCACCATCTAGAAAACTCGTTAACAATTTTGACCGCTCAGATTACAATTAATCCGAGCTCTCTGTGAATCTTAAATTATGCCCAGAGAAGTCAATCAAGGGGATGTCTCTTACATGCCACATATAAAATGCTTGCCCACGATTTTTCTATCCAGAAAATCTGTCAAACCATCTGGGGTTCGAATTCGCAAATTTGGGATTACAGGGCGAGCACGTAATACCTCTCAGCCACTGAGCCGCTACTCCCAGAATTATTTGCAATTTTTTTTTCATATCCAAAACGCAAAATACATTTTTTATCGCTTGATAATATATATATTTTTTTGTGTCAATATGTCTCGAATTAGTGATACTATTTTCAGTTGAATTATTACACCACACTAGGTATTTGGAAGTTTAAAAAAAACTTTTCGCTTTATAACAAAGTATTAACAAGTTTTATGCTACCATCATAGAAACATATAAAGAAAACGTGCTAACTGTAGTTGTGCGCCACATTTTTAACCCATTGTGGATAATAGATGAAATTTGAATTTTAAATTTCTGAAAATGAGTGAACTTAAATTAACTAAATATCCCAAAGTTATTTTTAAAAAATATATTTTTTCTAAATCAATTTCGATTCATATTTAAATATAATAAAATAATTTTTTATACGCAAATTTTTTTCAAGATCACATATCCGTATTCTTTGACTGTTTAAAAGGAAAGATTTAACTTTTGAATAACATAAGGCTGTAACGCTGAAATAAAGTATCAAATGCTGTTTTGAATATTAGATAAAACTTTCAAACAGTCACGGTTTTCAAAGCGCCTCAAGACAAAAATCGCATGAATTCACGTTTCAGATGGAAAACAGACCTTTTACTGCAAACTGTTTCCAGCATATATTTTGACGCAAATTCGATGTGTCTAGAATTTCCTTAAATATTAAACTTGCTTGTCGCAGGCATTTTCTTGGTATCGTATATATTTTATTCATGTATATGCTCGTCCACTGGAAACAATAAATTTTATTTGTATGAAGGTACTTTTAAATTTCAATGATCTAAAATTCATTTATTATCTACATTGGATTAAAAAAGTGGTGCACAACTGAAGTTAGCAAGTTTTCTTTATTGGTTTCTATGGTAGCCACAAAAAAATTTGTTAATACTTTGTTATAAAGAAAAAAGTTTATTTTCACTTTCAAATACCTACTGTTGTGTGAAATCCGAAAAGGAAGTTTTCTACACATTTTGGAGGGTCCTGATTGTAAAAAAAGTTGACTATCAAACATTAGTCTATTTGTCTGTCTGAAACTATTATTCAGCTCGAACTAAAATAGCTACGGCCTTCACATTTGTTACAATAATTCCTAGTACTAGTCGCACGTCGAATTAAGGGTTTTGTGAAGATAGCACATGCGCAAAGTGTAGCTGCCATAGGAATCTTTTGGTTTTACAGGTATTGCTGAAAAACGGAAACTACAGACTTCAAATTTGGTTTGCGACTTCTTAGTACCAAATATGTCAAAATAAGGATGACAAAATAAGGATTTTTTGAACAAAAACTTCTACGTGTTCAAAGGGCAGTTGCCCTAGAATTTTTTAGGTTTTAAATATTGAAATTACCGTGTGTGGTATATTTAATTACTTTTATATTGATAAATTGAGTGGAAATTTAAATTGATGTGGTGTTATACACCCTTGGTTTTTCTTCTTTAAATTGAACAACATTTTATAGAAATTAACAACACTCGAAATCCAGTATCATTATATATAAAAATTGAAATTTTCACCGAAACGAGGGAAAACTTTTTATTACATTTTCCATTTAATTCAATTTCACAATTCAAACAAAATTTTTTTTTTTTACATTTAAACACCAAGCTTTAAAACATGTCATTTCTTCTGTACACCAGTTTCTGCCATTTCTTTCCTATTCAATTTTCAGCTTTAGGAAAAAAAATCCCCTATTCAACTATCTCCCCCAACCCCTTTTTTGTGTCCCGAACCGCCTCTTATCACACCTCACATCGAGAGGAGGCGGACCCGCAATCATCCCTCCCTCACCCCCACGTTCACACATACATAAATGTATATCTCACGGGCAACAAAATTACACATCCGGGTTTCGTTTCAAATCCCACTATAGTTTTTATTGATCTTTACTCTAGTCCCCTTCTAGTGTTTGATTTCTTGAAGACTTTCGAGCTCATGGACTTGGTCTAGCCTACGGCAGGACCAAGAGGAATAAGTCAACAACAACAACATAGTTTTTTAGATTCGTAGTACCCAGGAGTTGTCCTGGTGCTTAATGGTGATAAGGTAATGCAGATAGATAAGATAACTCTTACTAAATTCTAGATTTAGTATAGTGGCCCCATTAAAACTCTTTCCTTTGACCAGGGTTCCAAGACTTTTTCATTGTGTACAAAAGACCCATATGCAATAGGTAATGCATTTTGGTAAAGCAATTGCACAGTGAAAGGAGGCCCTATGCTCCAGTGATGGAGTGACAGAGGGCTAAGTAAGTAAGTAATTGCACAGTGAAAGACAAGGGTGTCCAAGAATATGCAAAAGTTGGCTTCGGGCAGTGCCTTGTTCTATGTGCACTATCAGAAACAGTTTATTTTAAAGACTCTTCCTTTCGTCAAACAAATTTGGCCCTTTTGACAATCAATGACTTTAGCGAGATCAATGACTTATGACGATGCTCATACTCTCAGGCAATATTTTCCACAATTGACGAAATGTTTACTCGGTGCATCGTGCATTTGTCACTTCTCTAAAATGACGAAATTTTGGCGACATTTGAGGACATTTTTTTGAGAGTGTAAACATAAAGGATACATCAACTTTTAACTACAAACAGTTCGAACTTCCTTCATAAAACGATTTACACTCCAAACGGCATTCACATAAAAAATATATATTTTCACCCCGCCCCCACAAGAAAATAAAATAAGTATGTTCTTATTTGAAAGCGCGTGGTCCTTTTTTTCTGCAAGAGAGTTAATTGCACTGGGACTTGCTTAAAATCGATTTGGAACGAACCCCAGCCATAAATATAATTCGAACTCCCAGACTGGGGTACAATGGTCAGTCCTTTACACAATCCTTTCCGCCAATATATAATATATCTGGATTGACCATTCATTGGTTTTAAAAAAATATCATTACCAGATACTCTAAAGGAATCAATTCTACTTATTTTCTCTACTTAAAACCAAAAGAAAGTAAACAGTTTACGAAATCTTTTTTTCGAAAACTCATTCCACTTTTTTTTTTTTATGGCTTAGCAGCTTTTTTTTAGTCGCGAAATTCGAAAAGTTTCACTGTACCAAAACACGATTTTCTATGGGAGGATGGTCACACTGCCCTAGGATTCTTTTCCAGATGCTTTCCACTTTCTTGTTTTGGATATCGCCACAGTGGGATTAAAGTTTCACCCCTCCCACACACAGTCCCCGGCCCATTGATCCACAAAAAGGGAAAAAGAAAGTCCCAAAGTCCCTAAAAATTAGACTTTTCTTTTGGTTCGTCATGCGTTTAATTCCATTCTGCTCGGATGATAGATGCTCTTGTAGGGGCTCTTTGTGTGTCGGGGAATTCTTGTGGGACTCTTTAATTAAATCTGGCATTCAGTTTATTTTGTGGAGTTCATTTTCATCTATTTGCATTATTCATAACCGCCGTTTTGTGCGAAGATATGAGGGTGGTCTTAACTGCCCCCCTTTGGTATTGACGTATTTCCGTGCTTCATTTGATAATAGTGTAACTTGTTAAGTTAGATGGGTTGCTTTTGTCTTAACCATTTTATTTGTTTTCTCATTGATTTAGTTAATTTAGAAATAAATATTGAATCAACGCTTTTGAGTTAAGTGGATTTTTTTCTTATCAATAATTAAAGGTTTTAATTATTGCCTTGCAATCTGAAGGTAGTCCTATTTTGTTGAAAACGCATATACTAGCATCCGACACTAACAAATTAAATAGAGACAGTCGAGCACACGTAAAGTTTTTTACAGTTCATTTAATTTGAAAATGTTTTACCTATCAACTACTTAAAAAGTATTTTTAATGAATATTAGAAAAAAAACATGATTAAGTTTTGTAAAAAAAATTCCTTAACTTCCTCGTTGAAATAATTCTCAAAGCCGGCGCCAATGCAGAATTTTTCGTTCCTTCCTGAAAATTAAATAAAATTCCAGACTTGTTTTTAAACGTTGTCCATTACCCAAAAATTGTGTCGACGCATATAATGAGTTTTTTCTACTTTACTGACAATCAACAATAAAAAAAACCTCAATAACAGTGTCTTAATTTGCCCTAAGAAACCCAAGTTAGGGTTGGGTAAAGAAAGAACAAAGAGAGGGATGTCGAATTTAATTAAAATGCAAATTGACGTAATTAATGTAACCTGTCATGGTTGGTCGTTAAATTATCTCTCCGCTATGTAAGCATCTTTTGGCCAAAGCTACATTTTTTGTCTTTGCTTTTCCTTTGTGCTTTACAACTTCTGAGGACATAATTAAAATGTATTTGGCTGAACTCTAAAAGCGGATTTTTTATATAAAAGTTCCCCTATCCTTTCAGTAATGTTTGCCGCGAAGAATGATAATTAATGTAGTTTTTAATAAAAATTGAATCATTAAATGTCTAAAGGGGTCACAAGTCCTTTGGAGAATTATCCTCTACGTTTTTTTTTACAATGGTTTAGTGAAAGAAAAATCGCGTACGGAAATTCTCCATTGGACTTAACACTTTGCATTTAACGATTCAATTACTCTCCAATTCTTCGAATGTGAGAGGGTCAATTAAATTTAACTCTTAATTTGAAGTATCCTTGGCATTTTTGAAGTGCCTTGTTATATATTTTTTAAAAGGTGTTTTAAGGTATATTTAAGAACGGAATTTGGCGATTGATCTGTCAACTTAAAAATAAAATCATTATCTATATTTCTTTCGAATTGTTTAAAGAATTCGCCTGTCGGAGATACTTTAAAATCTAAAATATAAATTGAATCTTTTAAATGGATGCACTGTAATAGGAGGATACATAAGGAAATATATCTTATTTAACAATTGATTTGTCCTAAATAAATCGAAGGCATTTAAGTTCATATTAATTTGCTATCTATGTATGTTTAATGCATATCCCTTTATTTTAATGGAAAATAAAATTTTGAATTACTTTATTGATGTTTTATATACAAAATTCTCTTTCTATGTACTCAGTTAAAAGCCTGTTTGTTTTTCTTCAGGAATTGGGATTCAATACCAATTTGAAAATAAATCTCTCCGATTTATCTACTGTGTTGGAAGAAGTTCTGTGCAATGCCCTGAAGCGACCACTACAGCAGTTAGCGTTTGTTTCTTTTCAAAATGAAGTTCAATTTCTTAGGTATGTCCAATTTTTTTTTTTTGTAGGATTTTATTCCGCTTTTTCATCTGATCTAATTTTTAATAAACGGTTTATTAAATAAGTCAATCACTCCTTTTATGAGACTTAAAAAAAAGTTAAAAAATTTTAATGGTTTTTCTTGACAAAAAAGTACATATTATTAAAAAACAACTAAAGAGAAAAAAAATTGTGGTTAACTTTTTTTGTACAAAGATATCATTGCTTTTATCTTCTTAGTCTGTGTCTTTATATAATATAAATTGCTGCAAAAGTTTGTTTTGGTCAATAATTACTTAAAAAGAAATAAAATTGTACTGTCAAACTATTCTAAGACGAAAAGTCTACAAGTGCATTATTTCTTTCCTCAACCAAGAAAATTGATTTATAGTGTCAATAATTACATGCAATGATTCATCAATTGTGGTCCACTTTGCATCTTATTCTCAAGTCAGTATTATTTATTAGGCAAACTGTGGATCAGATGCACAGAGAGAGGGTAAGGCTCAGAATCAACATTGAGGAGGCGAACACTCGAGCCGCATTGCTTGCCCAAGAAGTGGACGACAACCATGCAAAACTTGAAAGCTCTTTGCATAAAAAGCTGTTGTAAGTATCTGCTTGTATTTTGTCAACATCAAGAAAATCTATTAAAAAAAGTTACAAAAGCCTTTGAAAGTTCCTTTGGTTGCCCGCGTCAGGTGTCGACGTCGTCACTTGACCAGTGTTCTAAATTACAAGGCTTAATTGGCTGTGTTAAAGCTCCTTAATAAGGAAGGTTAGAAGTGGACAGCTGGAAACGGTGAATTACCCTTTATAAATGCCAGGTAGCCGAACACCACACGAAGGGTGTTCTATGTCTCTTCTTTTCAATTACTTGCAGCTGGGCATCGGCTACTCGTAGATCGAGCGAATGCAGATTAATTGTTATTATTCTTTTGGGGACAATTCTACCATAATTTTAAATGTAATGTCCCTTGGGCATGCTCAAAGTGTTGCTGACATAAAACTTTTAAGATTTTAAAGTTATTAAAATTACCTTATAGGGTATAATTACTTTTAAATGTGTATTGCCTTATTGTGTAGAAATTGAAAGTCATGTGGTGTTATGCACCATTAGTTTCCTCTACGCAATGTCAGGCTTTTGTTTGTTTTTTCTTTTAGGTTTATGGAAAAAAAATACCAGGAACAAGCTCGTGAACTCGTTGAAGAATTTCAACAAGAGAGGGAATCTTGGAATTCGCAGTCCAACAAGTTGAAACAGCAACTTCAAAGTGATATGGACACAGTTCGTGATGAAGAAGCGAAACTTAAGTTTCGACTGAATTTTCTGGAACAAGTAATTATGCTTTTGAAATAAAGCGGGATGTACATATGTTTTATTAAATTTTAATGTAATATTTGTTATGGTATCTTTAAGGAATAATTCCAAGTGTAATTTCTGTTTCCAAATTTAGAATACATGAATTTAAATCATGGAATTCAAAAAAGAAACTGTTCATTAAATAGAGGGTTGGGGATAATGTTTGGATTGTAGGCAAAAATAATTTTAAAAAATTTAAGTATTTTTACAGTTCAAGCCGAAGGATATTTAAGTAAAATATTCAAAAATTTTACAGGAAAATAATCGAATGGAGCATGAGTTACAAGAGGCTTCAGAAAAGTATTTGGAAACTGAAAAGCTGAATGAGATCTATCAAAAAGAATTATTAGTAATGCCAGATCTAAAAGAAAAGGTAAGGTTTATAAATGCAAAATATTTAAATATTAAATATTTAATTGGTTTTTTATTAATATTTTTTTAATTAGCTTGCAGATTTAGAATCTCAATTAAATGATATGCAAGAACAAAGGCACCAAAATTTGCTTCAAGAGTTTGAAAAGTGTAAAAGTAAAAACCAGGTAACTATTCTTAAGATTAGTTGTTAAATGGAACATTATTTTTTTTCCATTTCTTTTATGTGATTCAGATGATTTTTTAATCTATTTTTTTATTATGACCATGTATTTTATCTTCTTTTCCCCCTAATACTTACTAAAATCCGTAAGTTTAAACTAAGCTCCAAAAGAGTCTCAAATGTAGCTCTGATTACGAGTGGGTTCAAGCATACTTGTTGGTGTACATGTACAGCTGGGGAAAAAAAAAACGCTCCACCCTTCGTTTCTCGGCTGCTATTGGTCAAGGAACTTTATGAAAGGTGTCATTTTTCAGGAAATAGCGTAAGTAATTTAGAACTGGCAACAAAAATTGCATAAGGGGTCGTCTACATATTAAAATGAGTACCAACTTTGAAAATTCCAATGGCAACACCCAATTTTTTTTACATAAAAATGTTCAGCACCTTCAAAATACCCCATGTGTAAAAAATTATGATCTAGTTCGCATTATTTGCTGAGATATTAAAGCATTAATTTTGAACTCGTTTAGGGGGACATCTCTAAAGTGAAAACAGTAATATTTGGGTTGCGTCTTTTCAAAACAACAAACTAACTGGGTTAACATAATCTCGCCAACGGATGCTAGAATTTAACTTTCTTCACTAATATTGTGATTTTTTAAATGTTTTTTATTTTGAAATTATAAATTCAGAAATAAAACAAAGACTAGAAGATAAAAAATTTTAATTTTAATTTAAGTCGCATACACGGTTATTTATAACGAACAGATTTTCAAATGCGATTAGTTATAATCACATTGACTAACATGATTATTGCATTAATGTTTCACATTTTTTAGGCAAATTTTTGTTTCATTAATATTGCTGCAAAAAGTTAGTTAAAAATGTGTCGCCCTTTATCGGTAATATAAACCACGTATTTCAAAACGAGGGTTACAACCTTAACACGATATTTAAGGAAAGCAAAATAAAATTATTCAGAATGATTGGGCAATGATTTATAATCAAGTAAAGTGGGCACTAATAATTTTAAATAAGCAATGTGGTAACAATAAAATGTACAGAAAACCGAATTCCAATTATATTTTAGCATATTTATATTTGATACTCACTTCTTGAAATTGTATTGGAAATAACACATATTTAAAAACATAGTAATCGATATAATTTAAAGTTAATCCGACAAACAAAATACATTGCATGCACTTGAAATAAGAAAAGATTTTTAGATTTTTTTCAGACATCAATAATTTGAATAAACATTTATCAACAAATGCTTTTCAATCACCAAACGATAATGCAAGTTAGGATCGAATTCGCCAAGTAATTTTTTACACGATCCCTAAAATTCGTCTTTTTCAGTTTTTTTACAATAACTCGGCAAATAATTGTTTTTGAATTAAAAAATTTGGGATTTTGGTTCTACTTGATCTACTTTATCGATTTATGTAAAAAAAAATTGGGGTTGCTATTCATGTTTTATTTTTTATTATTTAAATTTAAATAAAAAATTATTAAAACTGAAAAATTGATGAAAAAACTTGTATGATTTGTTTTTGGAAGATTAAGAAGAATATAATGAAAAAAAAACTTTCTTTAATTCCTTTTATTTGTGGAGATATGAATAAAAGTTTATGAAACTTTTTTAACATTATGTTCAACTTTGAATGCTTATAGCTCAGCAAATAATGCAAAGTAAATAATTCTTTTTTACAGATGGGGTATTTTGAAGGTGCTGAACATTTTTATGTAAAAAAAATTGGGTGTTGCCATTGGAATTTTCAAAGTTGGTACACATTTTAATATGTAGACGACCCCTTATACAATTTTTGTTGCCAGTTCTCAGTTCCTTACGCTATTTCCTGAAAAATGACACCTTTCACAAAGTTCCTTGCCCAATAGCAGCTGAGAAACGTGGGGTGGAGCGTTTTTTTTTCCCCAGCTGTACAATCATTATAAACATATGTCAAAACAGAAGCTTTCTTTTTAATAATTTAAGTTTAAGTATTATAGCAATCATTTTTCTTGTTCTTTTTTAAAATATTCAGAGGTTCACATTTTTCTCTTAATCTAGTATTTGCTTTATTTTTAAAAAATATCTTTTGCTAGTCAATTTTTAAAGCCTTTAAACGACCAACGGGCCAAACGAAATTTACAAAGATTTTGCTAACTATCAAACAAAAAACTATTTTGTGTTCTTTGTTTTAAAAGAGCTTTATCTTCAAATTGTTATTAACAAGTGTTTTGTTTTTGCATTTGCTTTCACCTTAGGAATTGCAAGATAAAATTGACGAATTGACTCTGGAGTTGGAGAATGTGCATCAGAATGCTACTGCAGATGCCTCATCCCCAAAAGGCATGAATAGGAGTCATTCTTGGCTCTCCGATTACAAGAAAGCTTTGGTGGCAGGTTTCAAGAGACGTGGTAGCGAATCCTCTTCAGGTAATATCAATACTTATTTAATATCTAATTATTTTCTGGTATTGAGGTTTTAATACCTTTAATAAACTTTATAATGTGTACATCTAAAATGTTTTGTTTGTAGAAGTGCTTACTTTGCGTAGATTCTATGATAAAAGCTACAGAAACTAGATGTATTACTTAAAATAAAGCAGCTTCAACTCAAAAACGCTGGAGTTAGGCCTTGTAATTTGAAATAACAGACAAGTGAAAAAGCTAACACCTGAGATGGTGCCCAGCAAAACTTCAAACGACATCACCGTCGTAACTTTAACTTAATGAGCACATATATCCCAGTGTAGTTAGAGATTGAGTGAATTTATTTTCAGCAAGACATGCCCTCTAAAGGGTAGAGATCTAAATTCAAACCTGGCCAACTCAACAAGAGGGAAAGTGTTAAACTGAATTGGCTGAAGAGTGCCCCTAAGTATTTTTCAAATCTCAATAAAAAATAAATAAATTTATAAACAAAAAGATATTCTGCATTTGTAAATAAATTGCTAGGTTTTTTATAGCAGTAAGTAAAATGAAATAATAAATTTTGTTTTAAAAAAGTCTGTAATATATTTTATTGACTTAGGCAAAAAAAAAATATTTTAGAACGGCTTAGAAAACAGTTATTAAGAGTTTTTTTTAAATAGCATTACTGTGTTCAATGCTTCGCTGAATCCGTTGTATGATGACATAAAATGGTATCAAAATAAAAATGTTTTGTCAAATTTTCAAGAAGCCAATCATCGTATCTTCTGTAATTCTTTTCAGAAGAAAATTCAGATGAGGAAAGTCCGACTTCTGGAAAACAAAGAAAAACATTTTTTTCAACAAGTATGTATTTAGTACTTATAATCTTAACTATTATTTGTATTTTAATTTTTTAAACAGTTTACTGATGAGTTTTTAATTGCACTTCAGATAAATCCACATTAGAATTTGAAGATAAACCTCACAGGGCTGACATTAAAGCAAAAGGATCTGCCAAGGTAACTTCTGAATTTTGAACTTTATTTAAAATTTAAGCACCATTACAAAATATTTTGAATTTTATTCAAACAAGGTATAAGATGAATTGCTTAGTAAAATACATTCAAGGCGTTTTTTAGGCATTCTTAACTAAAATGACTTTTCCAGGGTTATGTCATTAAAATTCAAAATTTTCATCCAAATTAAGCAGACATCTATTAAATGCATTACTTCATTATGTGAAAAACTTGACGCCTGGTGTCAAAACAACCCACAATTATGATTGAAGTATTAATTTTTAAATAATGTATTTTAAATATATGTAACTATTTTGCATTGCCATTTGCTAAGTAACAATTTTTTTTATAATCCTCAAAAATATATCACTTCAGTTTTGCACAAAAATATTGATTAATTTACTTGCTTTTTCAAAATAATGAAGTTTAAGCAATTTTTTTAAATTCTTATAACACATATTTTTTTAAAAAATACAGCCATCCATGGTCGATCTACTCTTAAAAGACATGATGTTTGACCAATCAAAATTAACAAGGAAACTCCAAGTCTCTGAAGAAGGCCGGTTGAAGATGGAAAAAGCATATAAACAATCTGAAAACAAGAACAACATTTTATCTGGACTTCTTCGTTCTATGGCGGAAAAAGTACATGCTTAGCATAAATTCTATGTATGACTTCTGCATTTCAATTTGTATATATCTGTTATTTAATATTTAATGCTTGATGCAATGCTTTTGCATAATTGCAAGATATTTTAATGTAATTACTGATCTTTATCAAGAAGGTTTTGAAATCTGATTCCTCAAATTTACATTAACCTTAATTTAAACAATTTAATGTTATTTTGTGTCAATATTCTTTATTATAAAAAAAAATCTGGAATTTGAGAATTATATAGTACTGCATGTTTTAATGCTTAAAAAATTTAAATTTTAAGCAAAAGTATAAATTCGTGTTATAGTAGATTCTGCCAGCTTTTTTTGGTAAATCAGCTATTTCGAGTAACATAAAGAAGATATATAATTAACTTTTTTTGTTCATTTGAAATCGGATCTAAATAAGCTTATTTCACAACTGGAGTATGCTCTATGATGTGTAAATTGGTATCCAATGTTATGTCAGATTTTTTTTTTAATTGGTACATCTGTTTAAAAAAAACTTTTCTATAATGTGTATTATTCATTCTATCTTCATTTTCCCCCTTTTTAATTAAATAAGAAGCCTTTTAAAAGTTTAATTTATTGAATTAAAACCTAGTCATGAATTACATTTGCTCAGCTTTTTGTGCCACAGTTTTTTTTTTATATGCAGGTTAACCTAGTCTTTTTTTTCAACAGCTGGCATTCTAAGCAGGAATTGGAAAGTTACTGTATTATAAAAAAGTAACTGTTACAGGTACCTTATTTAAAAAGTAACTCTGTTACAGTTACTTGATTTCAAATGTAACTCTGTTACAGTTACTTTATTTAAAATGTAACTGTTACAATTACTTTATCTAAAAAGTAACTCTGTTACAGTTACTTTATTTAAACGTAACTCTGTTACAGCTACTTTATTTAAAAAGTAACTCTGTTATAGTTACAGTTATTTAATATGAAATGTGACTAGTTGCAGTTACTTTTAGAAATTTCAGTTATGAATAAGAAAAATTGCAATTTTTACCATCTTACTGTTTTTCAACGAGAAGTAAAGAAAAATAAGCACAAACAAAACACTGATATTAAAATGAGTTAATTTTTTTTTATTCAATTCGAAAAGGAGTTGCAATTAAAAATTAGCATACAACAGCCTCCCTCTGTTGGGAGAAAGTGTGCATAACGGAAAAGTTATGGAATGTTATCGCTAAAAGTAACTAATTTAATTAGTTTTTGAAAATTTTTTACAGCGTTTACCTAAAAAAAGTAACTATTGCAAGTAACAGTTTACTCTAATTCCTGATTGTAAGGCATTTTATTGCATATTTAAAGTATTTCTTGAAGCTTAATGCAATGGGCACAATGCTCTAGGGTAGTGGATTTAGTACAACATTTTTTGTAACTTGTTTTTTAATTAATTATTTTTTTTAAAATTTATATGATTGATAGATACAAGAAAGTTGCTGTTTTAGTAAAAGTTAAATGATTGTACTAAATTGTAAAGTTGTGTTATCAGTAAAGTCAATAGTCTTTGAATGAATGAAAGAGTTATTTTAAAATATATATAATGGAATAGCTTGTCGTCTGCTTTTACAATGTAAAATACTTGGAAGTACTGTTATTGAAAATTATGTATTATTGTATTTCCTGATTTTTGAAGGAAAATTGATCTTGTTTACTCTGTACTTTTTTCCCCTCTAGAGATAGTTCTTATATATAAAAAATGTATCTATACAATATCTGGAGAGGTTAATGAAAGAAGTGCTATAGGACAAAAAGGTGAAAACGAGGAAATGTTGTTCAAAGTTTTTAGTTCACAACAAAAAAAAACTTTTTTTTCAACAGTAAAAAATTATCTTCAAAGTTTATAAAAAAGGTACTTGTTATCTTTAACCCTTTCCTTACTAAAGCGCCCTAAAACGGCCGAACAACTATGGATTCGATACTGTTATTCCTCTTAAATATTACGAGGAAGCAAAAATCCTTTGTAGCGAAGGGATTAAAGAAGAGAATAAGATCTTCATTGGACATTGACATAGAAATATCCATTTATCCAAATTATCACATAGCACATTCCTTCACTAAGCTCTTCATATGTATATAAAATATACAAATATACATACAATTTATTTAAATTTTAATTCGTGAAATGTTAAGATTATTTTTTAGTCATTTATTTCTAATTAGTGTTTATTGTTGCAAAAAAACCCATTTTAAAAACTTCTGCTTAATATTTAAGCCCATAACTTTATCTTGTATAGTTTATGTGCATTATGCATGTTATGTTTGATAAATTTTCTAATAAGAATTATGGGGGAAGCCAAGTTGCCTATGACTTGAGCAAACAGACCTAAAATAGTCTGATGAAAAAATTGCCTATTAAAAGAACTTTATTAGGTTTAACCCTTTCAGTCCCAAAAATTTACTACAATACAGAAACATCTGATATTCACAAAATAAGCTTATTTTAGGTCAAATATACGAATCCCATAAGAAAAAAAATCCATTTTAATTTTTTATATGGTTTTTGAAAAAATGCCAAAATTCTTTAACTGTGGAAAACAACAAAATAAAATATATATATATTACCTAAAAACACTTCGAGTTATATATTTTAAGGTATCTGACCATATTATCAAAAAAAAAAAAAAAAATTGAAATTATTTTAACCGAAATAGTTTAAATTGTGTTTTAAATATGTGGAACTGAAGTGAACTTATCAAAAATCAGGAGAAACGCTTGTTGACTATTTTCTAAATAAAAAAAAAATAGTAGTTCTGACTTCTATTGAGATTAAAGTAAAATTTTGTCTGATAGAACAAAGTGTGAAGAATCGAATGATGTGTGTTTGGATGTCATAGCGGGACATAAACATTTTGAAAAAAATATTGAAAGTGATGATGCCAAATGGCATCACTGGGACTGAAAGGGTTAATAAGTAATCTTGGTTCAATAAAGTTTCTTAAAAGTTCACCTTAGAGGACTTGATGAAAAGTTTTGATACTTTATATTGTTGTAGATATATTGTAAATTATTATTTGGTTGTTTCTAGAGTTTTTTTTTTTATATTACATATAGTCTAATTGAGTAGTTTTTTTACTGTTAAACATTCCACATTGCCTGCAATCGATCTTATTTTTTGAATTTTGATTAAAAAAGCTTACATATCTGTTTTTTCAAACCTTTTTTATATTTTTAGTATAAATTAAATTAATATATGAATTTTTTAGTTTAAAATATTTTGTTTTTTAGTTTTTTTTGATTCATTGAAAAGTTATTTTTCACATTCTAATTAAAATTCCATTAATATTCGAGTGAAAACTTTCTTTAACAAAAAGTTATAAAATATATACTTATTGCATAATGTTTTTTGTTGGCGTTGATATTTGTGTTTCTACCGTTTTATTATAACAAAGTGATCATGCTGTTGTATTTTCAAAATGAGTTTTTTCTTCACTAAGAAACTTATACATTCTTGAAAAACTCCCACTATTGACAATCATTAGCAAATGTCATTTATGAATTTGTATGTTTGACATAAAACTTTAGAATACGCTTCAAATAAAATCTATTTGTGAAGCTTTTTGTGCAGTGTTTTATTTTATTTTAGTGTTTCTTTATACAGGGTTAAAGGCTTAATGCAGAAGTATTAAGCGGGTATCGTTATAAACGGCTTTGCTATTGCCATAGATTTGATAAGTTAATTTTATTGATAAAATTTAAAAACAAATCGAATTTTTTTTCGTGTAAACTCTTTGATATTTAATCCTTTGAGCTCTGCGGTATGTTCCGCGGGAAGCATCTTCGTATGTTCCGATGAAGCATTCTCTATTCTTAATTAATTATTAATATAATAATTTTAAATTAGTTAAAGTCTTACAATCGGTTTTTCCAATTCAGTAATAAGAAACCCTATAAAGTGCCAGAGTACTATATATTTGTCTTAATTAATATAATTAAATTTTTAAAATAATATTAATTCTTACAAAGCGTTTTCAATGCAGTATAAAGGGAAGACGAACTATAAAAAGTGGCCAGAGTACTATATTTGTCAAGACATAGAAATCAAAAAAAATACACACACCCGTTTACCAATTCATATTTTTCTTAGTACTTTGAACAGACAAGTCCTTTTAAAAAAAAATTACACACACACGCCCTGACCAATCAATTCATATATTCATACATAATAACATAATCTAAAAGTTACTTTATCCTTTGTTTTATGTATGACATATTAATTAGTGGTATGTAATCGTTTCCGACTGGCTATTTCAAGCCGCCATTAGGAGTTTTAACACAGCCATTAACGCCTCTAATATAACGCCTGGTCAAGTGATGAGTCGTCACCTGAGCGGCCCCCAATGGAATTTCGACGACATCGGACGCAAGACGCCGTCGGCTACTTTTCAAGCCTCCTAAGGAGTTTTAACACAGCCATTAACGCCTGTAATTAGAAGCCTGTCAATATGAGGTCTTCACCTGACGGCCCCCAATGAATTTCAGCGACATCGTACCAGACCCGTCGGACTCCACACCCACCGATTTAACGAGCAAGTCTGTCCCAGTGTACTCGGGCCCATCCCGACACCATTCCCGACGACACAGTTTGGGATTTCCTCTACTATTTTCAAGTACTATTTCCCAGATTCCGATCCGATTTATAGATGACTGCAGTAGTGGGATTCGAACCCCCGCACTCCTGAAAGCTGAATCCTAAGCGGATGCCGTAACCACTCGGACCACGGACGGGCCACGTACAACCCCGCACCCCGCACTCCTGTTAGAAGGCTGAATCCTGATTTTATCCAAGCGATGCCGTCACCACTCGCCAACGGACGGGCACGTACAGAGATTTTGGTTAGGTTACTTACTTACTTGATTTTATCTGTAATGGAATTATGATTAAACATTTAATTAACTATTCATGTTCTTAAAAGTAGTCGCTGTGATTACTGTTTCAAAAATTTCGCTTTGAAATAGTTCCATGCTGTTTCTTTTTCAATTTTTTTATCCCATAAATCGAAATTGCATTCAATAGAAATATTTGAGGGCATGCAATTCTCCCAACGCCATACCTTTCAATGTTTGGCTCCTTGGCTCCTTACCCCATACCCAGACAAACACAAACGTTTGCGGAATTGAAGCCATGTGAAGCCAGATAGAGAATAGAAAAAACCGTGCACAAAACCAAATCGCCCAATAATCTAGAGGGAAAACGGAGGGTCATCTCCCAAATTCAATTAGAGAAAACATGTTCAAAATCTGCTCCTTTTTCCCCGACAAACAGTTGCGGATTTGAAGCCATAGAGATAGAAAAACCGTGGCACGATCGCCCAATATCTAAGAGGAAAACCGAGGGTCAAAAATCTGTTTTCCTTTGAACACCTCAACATCGAACACCCTCAACACGACCGGGCGACCGTGCGTAGAAAATGTCAGTACTAAAATTGCGCTTTTCTTTTTAGAAGCTGTCATCTGGAGCTGTGGCTGGCTCTTTGAAATTTTTTGTAGACTGGATGTAATTTTATGATTCAGATCATTTTTGGTATTTTTTTTTTTGGTAGTCAGGAAATAATTTTAAAGTCAAACTCAATCAGTGAAATAATTAATGTCAAACTCAATTTTGAATGGGAATGGCATTAATTTTATGGTCAAACACCCCCCCCCCCCCCCCCCTAATAATAGGCTTAACGATGAATAAGAAAATCAATAACTCCAGGCTTAACGATGATAAAACTCAATAACTCCACTAAATTATCAATAAAAAACAAATCAAATTTTTTTAAAATAAAAAACTAAGGTCAAATCAAATTTCATTTTACTTGAATTAACTAAAGAAATTCGAAATTTTGAACACTCACAAAAGAAATCTAAGATATTTTTCAACAATATTTTCAAACTTAAATCAACTCAACAATCATGATATTCATTTAAAAAAAAGTTTAAAAAAAAGGCAATTGATCCGCAGGGCGTTATTCCGCAGGCGTAATTTTTTTTCCGCGCAGTATCCGCCAGTCCGCGCAGTGCATGATTTTGCACGCCAATCGGCCGCCAGTCCACGCCAATCGCCGCCATGTTGAGGTGATGCTTCGGCATAAAAATCAAAATCTCTCTAGTTTCACCATTACGTTCTCCTCTAGATAGTGCGATAGCGACAGGTTGACTGAAGGCCAGAATGGAGGCGATAGCGCACGGTTTTTGTATGTCTATCTCTATCTTTAACGCGTTACAGTTTGTGTTGTGTAATAAACTGAATTCGCTTAAAGTATAGGTTTTCCGTGATTCCTGATCTTTACCTGTTACCTAGACCTCCATCGTGAAAGCAAGCTCTTCGGTGACAAGCCTCTAGCCGTGCGCGATGATAATGCACCAATGCAACAGAACCTGTACATCGACCCTAATTTTTTATATTATTTATTTTCGATGCACCCCCATCCTCCTAATGTACGATGCACCCCCATCTCCAAAGTACAAGTAGTAACCCCCATCTCCAATTAAAATTGTAAAATGAAGTAATTGTTGAAAGTAAATTAAAATTTAAAATGAAAAAATGTTTCTAGTTCTAAATATTAAATTAAAATGTTGTGCCCCACTTAAAAAGTTTTAAAAAAATCAACGTACATATATTTATACATTACTAACATACAATTTTTACTGCTTTGAAAAATAACACCTTCTCACGTTTTCCAAAATTGTAAAAATGTTCTTACAAATCTATATTCAAAAGGACGCTCTAGAAAGGACTCATCAACACTAATATCAACACTAGAGAAATTTATTGGGGTAGGAAGATCAAATTTTAAAAGCTGATTTCTTTGTGCTGAGCTGAAAGGGTCATGTAAGTAGAGATTTTTCGAACTGCACACCCAAACGGTCTGAGGAAATAAAACATCCAACCATCTCCAATCAAACCCCAAGAAACCCAAACGGTCTAGGAAAATAAAACTAAAACTCAACCGATCTCCCCGAAAGTAAAGATGCAAACTTCCCCATAGTTAATGTAAAAATGCAAACTTTAATACTTAGGCAAAATTTAAAAGTTTAAAGAAAATTAAATACTTAGTTTGAATAGAAGAAATTCAATCAATTGAATGAATGAAAGAAATGTCGACGCGAGCACAAACTTAAGGGGGGGGAGATCAAGAAATCAAGTAAGTGAGACCAATACAAATTGGGAGACCAAGAACAAATTGCCAAGATAAAATATAAAATTACAAATTGCAAATAAAATAAAAATAAGAAATTATCCAACTCACCTATTAATCTGTGTGTCTCGTCCATTAAAAGTATTGAAAATAGTTATTGAATTTGCTTCAAAAACATTGTTAACATATTTATTTTAAAATTAAAATAAAATAAAAATTAAAGACACAACTAGAAAATTAACAAACACATTTGATTAAATGGTCGTGAAATAACAGTAGATATTTTAAAATAAAAGAAAAAACATTAAACACACTAGTTAATTAACAACACAGTTGATAAATGGTCGTGAAAATAACTAGTAGATATTTAAATAAAAAAAAAACCGTTTGGTCTCATAAAGTTTATGCCAACATTTTAAATAACGAGACAGATAACTAACTTGAGGCAGTTAGAATTTTAAAAAAATATTACTACTATACCAAAACTCTTGCCTGGTACTCTTGTAAACCTTCTAATATATCTATGCATGGAACCTTCTTCATATATTTTGTTTGCAACCGGATGGTTCTGCTTGTCCCTATAGTTATTTTTTGTTTCTTTTTTTGCTCTGCTTTTTTCTCTCGTACTGAAAATACTACTGTTTTCTCACTAAAAACCCCGCACAACAACCCCGCCACACAAAATTTTTTTGCGCGAAATGTCACTGGGGATAAAAATTGGGTCTTTTCACTGGGAAAAACCCTGCGATGGGTCTTTAAAACCCTGCGATTGGACGTAAACGAAAAAAGCTTTGTTGCGCTGGCTTACTAGTAACTGCCATTGGCACTGGACAGTGGAAGAAGAACGATATGTAAAATATATGGCTTACATAGGGTAACTGCCATTTGGCAACTGGTCATGAAGAAGAAACGATAGTGTAAAAATATATCTTCTCATGTGATAGGGTAACTGCCATTTCAGCTGACATTGAAAGAGCCAGAGCAAACGGATATTGTAAAATAATTCATTCTGCATGTGTAAAAGAAATTTTGCCAATAATTGCCAGATCAACGAATTATTTCCTATTGCTTAAGATATCATTTTGGAACTAACTGTTTACAATGCTTTGTAAAGACATATTGCTTGATATACATGTTGGAACTATAACTGGTTTACATTCTTTGTATTCAAGAATATGTGTAGCAAATGTTTGGAACTAACGTTTTACATTCGTGTATAGACATATATTCATAAGAAGTGTGTCAATGTGTATGCAAGGGAAATGTGGTAAGTACATGTCAATGTGTATTATGCTTAAGTAGAGATATGCGTATATGCTTGGAAATTCAGATAATGTTATAGAGATAAATTTTGTGGTTTAAGAGCACTTAGGAACCATTTTAGTACATATTCAAGTTAATTGGGTGGGTAACGTTTTCTTTACGATTTACGATGGCTAAAAATGGACCAACTTCTACCGAATATATCTGTTCCAAACGGCTACATACACAAAGATGGAGGACGGATTCTAACCACAGACGTTAGAAGCAAGCAAAATAACCCTAAGCACTCGTGCGATCCCCAAAAGTCCCAATTAAATTATCAAAGTGAGCACTCTTTTTGACTAATGTGAATTTATTACGAGTCATTACTCAAGTATATATTGCTCTTTGGACGTCATAGATGCAATGTAAAAATCCGATTAATTCAATAAATTATACGAATACGCAATTTTAAAAATTGATGGAAGCTTAAGATGCTCTACAAAATAATAAACAGGGAATAATACCAGAATTAGTAAGTATTTATTTCATTGCTGAAGATTTTGTGTTTACATTCATAAAATAATGTATTTCATGACGAACTTTAAATGTGAGCCTGTTTAGCCAATAACAGCAGCCATCGATTGACTAACCGCTGCAGCAGAGTTTCCGATTCCTGCCATGTCTATTTGCCCAACACTGGAGGAATTCAAAATGTGGATAAGAGAAGACACGATTTCAAGCAATACTTGGACAAGCACTTCTCCAGAAGAAGCTCCGGCACTGGAAGAGCTCACTTGAGCGAACTGGTTTGAGATGATACTTGGAAGGGCATCCAAGTTAAGGACTCCACCGGACGACAGTGCAGACGCGACGTTGGACATTCTGTAAGAAGCTTCGGGAGAAGATAGTCGGGCAGTAGTCGAAGCTAGAGTTTGGCCAATTTGGCTTGCCACTGCAGAGGAGACAGCAGATGATTGATATCGCCCTGTTGATGCAGCTCCATAACCGCCTGCACTTGTTGAACCTGCACCATACGTTCCGGCTCCAGCTCTACCTGCACCAGCACCTTGACCGTAACCTCCAGCTCCAGCTGCTGCGGCTCCTGCTCCTGCACCAGCACCTTGTCCGTAGCCTCCAGCTGCTGCGGCTCCTGCTCCTGCACCAGCACCTTGTCCGTAGCCTCCAGCTGCTGCGGCTCCTGCCCCTGCACCTTGTCCGTAGCCTCCAGCTTCTGCGGCTCCTGCTCCTGCACCAGCACCTTGTCCGTAGCCTATAGCTGTTGCGGCTCCTGCTCCTGCACCAGTACCTTGTCCGTAGCCTCCAGCTGCTGCGGCTCCTGCTCCTGCACCAGCACCTTGTCCGTAGCCTCCAGCTGCGTTGGCTCCTGCTCCTGCACCAGCACCTTGTCCATAGCCTCCAGCTGCTGCGGCTCCTGCTCCTGCACCAGCACCTTGTCCGTAGCCTCCAGCTGCTGCGGCTCCTGCTCCTGCACCAGCCCCTTGTCCGTAACCTCCAGCTGCGGCGGCTCCTGCTCCTGCACCAGCACCTTGACCATAGCCTCCAGCTCGAGCTCCAGCAGCTGTGGCCCCTGCTCCTGCACCAGAACCTTGTCCGTAACCTGCAGCTATAGCTGAACTAAGGAATTGCGATGCTCCCGTTGTAGATATAGCAGTGGCAACTGAAGAGGCAGCACTTGAGGCTGTGTTGACAGCAGTTGACTGGTTTATTCTTCCGGAAGTGGCCAGTACTTGTCCCAAGGCAGTAGAAATAGCATTTGCGTACGCTGAAGCGCTTGCACCTGCTCCAAGTGATGCAACCAAACCTCGAACTGAAGAGAGCAAGGTATTTGTAGCAGAGTTATCTAATCCGAACTGCCCGGCAACATTTTGGGCAACACTTGTTGCAACAGCAATCGCTTGATCAACGGATGTGGCTGATCTCACAAGAGATACAAATTCTCCAGAAGATAAAAGATTGGAAGTCAAAGCTTGTGCAAATGCGTTTGCTGCAGCATTGGAAGCTCCAGCTCCAGCACCTTGTCCATATCCACCAGCTGCTCCAGCTCCTGCTCCTTGACCGTAGCCTCCAGCTCCAGCTGCTGCAGCTCCTGCACCAGAACCTTGTCCGTAGCCTCCAGCTCCTGCTCCAGCTCCTTGTCCGTAGCCGCCAGCTCCAGCTCCAGCTCCAGCTGCTGCAGCTCCTGCTCCTGCACCAGCACCTTGTCCGTAACCTCCAGCAGCTCCAGCTCCCGCACCTGCTCCTTGTCCGTAGCCTCCAGCGCCTGCACCAGCTCCTTGTCCGTAGCCTCCAGCTCCAGCTGCTGCGGCTCCCGCTCCTGCACCAGCACCTTGACCGTAACCTCCAGCTCCAGCTGCTGCACCAGAGCCTTGTCCGTAGCCTCCGGCTCCTGATCCTTGTCCGTAACCTGCAGCTACAGCTGAACTAAGGAATTGAGATGCTCCCGTTGTAGATATAGCAGTGGCAACTGAAGAGGCAGCACTTGAGGCTGTGTTGACAGCAGTTGACTGGTTTATTCTTCCGGAAGTGGCCAGTACTTGTCCCAAGGCAGTAGAGATAGCATTTGCGTACGCTGAAGCGCTTGCACCTGCTCCAAGTGATGCAACCAAGCCTCGAACTGAAGAGAGCAAGGTATTTGTAGCAGAGTTATCTAATCCGAACTGTCCGGCAACATTTTGGGCAACACTTGTTGCAACAGCAATCGCTTGATCAACGGATGTGGCTGATCTCACAAGAGATACAAAATCTCCAGAAGATAAAAGATTAGAAGTCAAAGTTTGTGCAAATGCGTTTGCTGCAGCTTTGGAAGCTCCAGCTCCAGCACCTTGTCCATATCCACCAGCTGCTCCAGCTCCTGCTCCTTGACCGTAGCCTCCAGCTCCAGTTGCTGCTGCAGCGGCTCCTGCACCAACACCTTGTCCGTAACCTCCAGCAGCTCCAGCCCCTTGTCCGTAGCCTCCAGCTCCAGCTGCTGCGGCTCCTGCACCAGCACCTTGTCCGTAGCCTCCAGCTGCTGTAGCTCCTGCTCCTGCACCAGCACCTTGACCGTAACCTCCAGCTCCTGTGGCACCTGCGGCTCCTGCTCCTGCACCAGCACCTTGACCGTAGCCTCCAGCTCCTGCACCAGCTCCTTGTCCGTAGCCTCCAGCTCCAGCTGATGCGGCCGCTGCTCCTGCACCAGCACCCTGACCGTAGCCTCCAGCACCTGATCCTTGTCCGAAACCTGCAGCTACAGCTGAACTAAGGAATTGAGATGCTCCCTTTGTAGATATAGCAGTGGCAACTGAAGAGGCAGCACTTGAGGCTGTGTTGACAGCAGTTGACTGGTTTATTCTTCCGGAAGTGGCCAGTACTTGTCCCAAGGCAGTAGAGATAGCATTTGCGTACGCTGAAGCGCTTGCACCTGCTCCAAGTGATGCAACCAAGCCTCGAACCGAAGAGAGCAAGGTATTTGTAGCAGAGTTATCTAATCCGAACTGTCCGGCAACATTTTGGGCAACACTTGTTGCAACAGCAATCGCTTGATCAACGGATGTGGCTGATCTCACAAGAGATACAAATTCTCCAGAAGATAAAAGATTGGAAGTCAAAGCTTGTGCAAATGCGTTTGCTGCAGCATTGGAAGCTCCAGCTCCAGCACCTTGTCCATATCCACCAGCTGCTCCAGCTCCTGCTCCTTGACCGTAGCCTCCAGCTCCAGCTCCTGCACCAGAACCTTGTCCGTAGCCTCCAGCTCCTGCTCCAGCTCCTTGTCCGTAGCCGCCAGCTCCAGCTCCAGCTGCTGCAGCTCCTGCTCCTGCACCAGCACCTTGTCCGTAACCTCCAGCAGCTCCAGCTCCCGCACCTGCTCCTTGTCCGTAGCCTAAAGCTCCAGCTGCTGCAGCTCCTGCTCCTGCACCAGAACCTTGTCTGTAGCCTCCAGCGCCTGCACCAGCTCCTTGTCCGTAGCCTCCAGCTCCAGCTGCTGCGGCTCCCGCTCCTGCACCAGCACCTTGAAAGTAACCTCCAGCTCCAGCTGCTGCACCAGAGCCTTGTCCGTAGCCTCCGGCTCCTGATCCTTGTCCGTAACCTGCAGCTACAGCTGAACTAAGGAATTGAGATGCTCCCGTTGTAGATATAGCAGTGGCAACTGAAGAGGCAGCACTTGAGGCTTTGTTGACAGCAGTTGACTGGTTTATTCTTCCGGAAGTGGCCAGTACTTGTCCCAAGGCAGTAGAGATAGCATTAGCGTACGCTGAAGCGCTTGCACCTGCTCCAAGTGATGCAACCAAGCCTCGAACTGAAGAGAGCAAGGTATTTGTAGCAGAGTTATCTAATCCGAACTGTCCGGCAACATTTTGGGCAACACTTGTTGCAACAGCAATCGCTTGATCAACGGATGTGGCTGATCTCACAAGAGATACAAAATCTCCAGAAGATAAAAGATTAGAAGTCAAAGCTTGTGCAAATGCGTTTGCTGCAGCATTGGAAGCTCCAGCTCCAGCACCTTGTCCATATCCACCAGCTGCTCCAGCTCCTGCTCCTTGACCGTAGCCTCCAGCTCCAGTTGCTGCTGCAGCGGCTCCTGCACCAACACCTTGTCCGTAACCTCCAGCAGCTCCAGCCCCTTGTCCGTAGCCTCCAGCTCCAGCCGCTGCGGCTCCTGCACCAGCACCTTGTCCGTAGCCTCCAGCTGCTGCGGCTCCTGCTCCTGCACCAGCACCTTGACCGTAACCTCCAGCTCCTGTGGCACCTGCGGCTCCTGCTCCTGCACCAGCACCTTGACCGTAGCCTCCAGCTCCAGCACCAGCTCCTTGTCCGTAGCCTCCAGCTCCAGCTGATGCGGCCGCTGCTCCTGCACCAGCACCCTGACCGTAGCCTCCAGCACCTGATCCTTGTCCGAAACCTGCAGCTACAGCTGAACTAAGGAATTGAGATGCTCCCTTTGTAGATATAGCAGTGGCAACTGAAGAGGCAGCACTTGAGGCTGTGTTGACAGCAGTTGACTGGTTTATTCTTCCGGAAGTGGCCAGTACTTGTCCCAAGGCAGTAGAGATAGCATTTGCGTACGCTGAAGCGCTTGCACCTGCTCCAAGTGATGCAACCAAGCCTCGAACTGAAGAGAGCAAGATATTTGTAGCAGAGTTATCTAATCCGAACTGTCCGGCAACATTTTGGGCAACACTTGTTGCAACAGCAATCGCTTGATCAACGGATGTGGCTGATCTCACAAGAGATACAAATTCTCCAGAAGATAGAAGATTGGAAGTCAAAGCTTGTGCAAATGCGTTTGCTGCAGCATTGGAAGATCCAGTTCCTGCACCAACACCTTGTCCGTAACCTCCAGCAGCTCCAGCTCCCGCACCTGCTCCTTGTCCGTAGCCTCCAGCTCTAGCTGCTGCAGCTCCTGCACCAGAACCTTGTCCGTAGCCTCCAGCTCCTGCTCCAGCTCCTTGTCCGTAGCCGCCAGCTCCAGCTCCAGCTGCTGCAGCTCCTGCTCCTGCACCAGCACCTTGTCCGTAACCTCCAGCAGCTCCAGCTCCCGCACCTGCTCCTTGTCCGTAGCCTCCAGCTCCAGCTGCTGCAGCTCCTGCTCCTGCACCAGAACCTTGTCCGTAGCCTCCAGCGCCTGCACCAGCTCCTTGTCCGTAGCCTCCAGCTCCAGCTGCTGCGGCTCCCGCTCCTGCACCAGCACCTTGACCGTAACCTCCAGCTCCAGCTGCTGCACCAGAGCCTTGTCCGTAGCCTCCGGCTCCTGATCCTTGTCCGTAACCTGCAGCTACAGCTGAACTAAGGAATTGAGATGCTCCCGTTGTAGATATAGCAGTGGCAACTGAAGAGGCAGCACTTGAGGCTGTGTTGACAGCAGTTGACTGGTTTATTCTTCCGGAAGTGGCCAGTACTTGTCCCAAGGCAGTAGAGATAGCATTAGCGTACGCTGAAGCGCTTGCACCTGCTCCAAGTGATGCAACCAAGCCTCGAACTGAAGAGAGCAAGGTATTTGTAGCAGAGTTATCTAATCCGAACTGTCCGGCAACATTTTGGGCAACACTTGTTGCAACAGCAATCGCTTGATCAACGGATGTGGCTGATCTCACAAGAGATACAAAATCTCCAGAAGATAAAAGATTAGAAGTCAAAGCTTGTGCAAATGCGTTTGCTGCAGCATTGGAAGCTCCAGCTCCAGCACCTTGTCCATATCCACCAGCTGCTCCAGCTCCTGCTCCTTGACCGTAGCCTCCAGCTCCAGTTGCTGCTGCAGCGGCTCCTGCACCAACACCTTGTCCGTAACCTCCAGCAGCTCCAGCCCCTTGTCCGTAGCCTCCAGCTCCAGCTGCTGCGGCTCCTGCACCAGCACCTTGTCCGTAGCCTCCAGCTGCTGCGGCTCCTGCTCCTGCACCAGCACCTTGACCGTAACCTCCAGCTCCTGTGGCACCTGCGGCTCCTGCTCCTGCACCAGCACCTTGACCGTAGCCTCCAGCTCCTGCACCAGCTCCTTGTCCGTAGCCTCCAGCTCCAGCTGATGCGGCTCCTGCACCAGCACCTTGTCCGTAGCCTCCAGCTGCTGCGGCTCCTGCTCCTGCACCAGCACCTTGACCGTAACCTCCAGCTCCTGTGGCACCTGCGGCTCCTGCTCCTGCACCAGCACCTTGACCGTAGCCTCCAGCTCCTGCACCAGCACCCTGACCGTAGCCTCCAGCACCTGATCCTTGTCCGAAACTTGCAGCTACAGCTGAACTAAGGAATTGAGATGCTCCCTTTGTAGATATAGCAGTGGCAACTGAAGAGGCAGCACTTGAGGCTGTGTTGACAGCAGTTGTTTGGTTTATTTTTCCGGAAGTGGCCAGTACTTGTCCCAAGGCAGTAGAGATAGCATTTGCGTACGCTGAAGCGCTTGCACCTGCTCCAAGTGATGCAACCAAGCCTCGAACTGAAGAGAGCAAGGTATTTGTAGCAGAGTTATCTAATCCGAACTGTCCGGCAACATTTTGGGCAACACTTGTTGCAACAGCAATCGCTTGATCAACGGATGTGGCTGATCTCACAAGAGATACAAATTCTCCAGAAGATAGAAGATTGGAAGTCAAAGCTTGTGCAAATGCGTTTGCTGCAGCATTGGAAGATCCAGTTCCTGCACCAACACCTTGTCCGTAACCTCCAGCAGCTCCAGCTCCCGCACCTGCTCCTTGTCCGTAGCCTCCAGCTCCAGCTGCTGCAGCTCCTGCACCAGAACCTTGTCCGTAGCCTCCAGCTCCTGCTCCAGCTCCTTGTCCGTAGCCGCCAGCTCCAGCTGCTGCAGCTCCTGCTCCTGCACCAGCACCTTGTCCGTAATCTCCAGCAGCTCCAGCTCCCGCACCTGCTCCTTGTCCGTAGCCTCCAGCTCCAGCTGCTGCGGCTCCTGCGCCTGATCCCCCTCTTCCGTAACCGCCAGCTCCTGCCGCAGCGGCTCCTGCTACAGCACCCTGTGCGTAGCTTCCAGCTCCAGTACCTTGTGCGTAGGCTCCAGCTCCAGCTGCTGCGGTACCTGCTGCAACCCCTCTCCCATAACCTCCGGCTCCAGCACCTTGTCCGTAGCTTTGAGATGCTGCAGCTCCAGCTCCAGCTCCTGCTGCTGAACTGGCTCCAGCTGAGTAACTTCTTCCTGCTTGTGCTGCTCCGGCAGATGCTCCAACGCCATAGTTGGCTGATGAATCAGAACTTTCTGATGCTTCATTGGCTGCTTCTTGTGCGAACATTTGAAGTAAGCCGCTGATTTCTTTCAAAAATACTCTGTCGATTGAACCAGTTGATTGTAAGAAAGCTTGACTGAGGGCATCCATGATTGCCTTAATTTTCACTGAAGTGGGTGCTCCTCCTTGGTCGGATAATGCTATCTCACCGACGGATGAAGCGAATGCCATATTTAGGGCTTGCAGTTTAGATTTTGAGGCATTAGGATTACTTTCAATTTGGGACATGATCATATCACTGATGGACATCATATCACTTACCTGGTCGGCGCCAAAGACATTAGATTGGGTGAGAGCCATTGTGAAGGTTCCCATGAAGGATTCGGCTGTTGCTGTACTTGACCATGGTGTGAGGGCTAAAGCGGAAAAGCTTTGAGCGCTTACTACGAGGAATAGTAAGGTAACTTGGGTAGGCCACTGCATCTTGTAGATTTGGTTGGCTTTGCTCCAGTTGAGTGATTTGAGTATGGAATTGGCCCTGCTTATATATTTCCTTTGTCGTGATTTGTGCGTCCTTTCAGTGTCATTTGAGTGACAAAATAACCATCAAAATAACACCTGCGTTTGCTCATTGTGATCTTTTTCAACATTCTATGATTCTTCTAGCTTTTTTATTATCGACAATAAAAAAGCCAATCGTCGGAGTGCAATTTTATTGCATATTGATCGTGATGCAGAAATGAATAAATTATTTTTATTTTTTTCCAACGTTTTACAGACTTTGTCCCGTAAATATATGAACTGTGTAGCGTAGTTCCAGTAAGGGTAAGTATAACAGAAGTAAGAGCGAGATTATTTCTGTATTTCCTTTTCGAATAATTTTTAAAGAAATTTACTGTCCGTAACATATATTTAACTAAATATTCATAAAATTACCATTAACGGTTGCGTTGGGTGCCCATTCAGGTGTTGGCTCGTCACCTGTCTGTGGTTCTAAAATACGACGCCGTCGCCAATAGCCCTCGTGTAGCTCTAGTCCGACGATAATTCAAAACCTAACCTAACATAAAATTACTGGAAAGCAAATAAAACGAGAAAGTTTAAATCACTTGGGAAAAATTAGTAGGTTTTAACAAATGTTTTTAAACCGCTTCCACACTAAATTGTGCTCAACAAAAGACGCATTATTTATACACCTAAGAAAGAAATTAGCCAGACATGGCTTTCTAATAACAGGCAAGCAGGTCTAACAGGGCAAGTTCTAATTAAAACTTTTAAATGAAAAATAATTTACTATCTTTATTAATATAATAAAGGTTTTTTTTTTGCTTTGAAGTAATAAGTTTTGAAACTGAAAGCGAAAATTGTGTCATATTAACATAAAACTTTACATTATTTTGAAATTTGAAAAGAAAAATATGTTAAAAAAATATTTTTTTTAAAAAAAGCGTTTTTTGTTTCTTTTTAGCTTCCACACTACGTTTATAACGTAAAAAGTGGAAGGTTTTATAATCGTTCAGTCCGTCTGTCTGTCACCCACTTTCACAGAATGAACCGCAAGTCTCACAAACAACGTCATTTTGAAGCAAAAAAAATCAGTTTAGGCTACATTCCAAATTTCATTAAAAATTTAAATTAGAAGTTTATTTAAAACTTAAATAACTAAAATTTTAATCTACATTGAAATAACATGCAAATTCCATTTGTATTCACTATTTTCACTGTTACCATTACATTAAACGTACGAGAAACTTTATTTAAAATTAAAATAAAATTCTTGAAAAAATATTTATTTTTGTGTAATAATTCAATTTGTATTGTTGTAATAACACAATAAAGTTATTTTGATGGTTCATTATATATGTATAAAGAAAGATGGATATAAAATTCTAATTTTGCATAAAAAATATATTTTCTTTTCGCTTTTATTTTTAATGCAATATTTACTAATTTATTTTTCGAATTGTAAACATGTGGCTGCAGAAAGATATTTATTAAAATAAAACATCCTTATTCTTCGAACTTCAAAAAAATGTAGCAAACGATTAAGATTACTTATCATATCTGCAAAAGAATATTAAAGAAAATTATTAATTTTGGCTTATAAAAATTTGAACTAGAACTAGGCTAAAGACCCTGCTTGGCGAATTTCTTTCTGAGGTGTTGTTAGTGTGTTCCTGATGAGCGTAAATGTTGTGTGGAAGCGGTGTAAGTAACAGATTCTGTAACAAATCAACTTGTTTAATAAACATCTTTTAGTAATTTCACATTATCATTAACTTTCTTCTGAAAATTCACTTAATTATTTATCGTTTTTAATTTACAGTTTGAAGAATAAAATAAAAATGGAATTTTCATGTTATTTTAATGCAGATTAAATTTAATTCCAATTAATTAATTTTAAATTGTATTTTATTTTTTAAAATTTTAAAATATTTTAATTTTAAATATAACTAACTCCCCGGCACTACAGTTCATGCTGGACCATGGCCTCTCTTACAATACGACTCCAAAGCCGCCTGTTTAATTTTAAATGAGCCTGAGTAATTTTAAATATATTTCTGATTAAATTTTTTTTTAAAAATAAAACTTTGGATACAACCTTGTCTAATGTTTTGCTGCAATTTGACATACCCACATGTTTTGTAAGATTTGTGGTTCATTCTGTGAAAGTGGGTGATGGACAAACGGACGGATTGGACGATTATAACACCTTCCACTTTTAACTTTCGTTGTGGAAGCTAAAATCGACTCATATTTGTTATCTTTTATAATCAACGGTAGATTATTCATCCTTTCTTTTGTCCGAGTGCTGTAATTGAAAACTAAAAATTATGAAAATTTAACAGAGCATACACTCTTAAAACAAACGAGCTATTTTAACTCAGTCTGAGTTAATTTTCACTCCTTTCGGTGTCGACACTTCACTCTTTTGTTTTGTCCAGCAATCTTAACATAAAACGAGCAATTTTTTAAGGAGATTAGGAGCGATTTTGGGCGATTACGAGCGATTTAGGAGATAATTTCACTCCTTTCCAGTGTCGGAAATGCACTTCTCTTATAGGAGTGGATTTTACTCTTTTGTTTCAAGAGTGATGATGTTTTCATTTTTTGTTTGCAATTATATAGGGGTATATATTACTTTTACTCTTTGTCCACACTACGGTTATAACGTGAGAAGTGGAGGGTATTATATTAGTTCAGTCGGTCAGCCACTTTCATAGCCAAAACTACAAATGCTACATGCATGTGTAATACGTCAAAAAAAATTCAACGCATCAAAATTAGACGACACTGAAATTCTCAAGTTCTTCAATTATTAAAAAAATGCAAAATATAATGCTTATTTAAGAAAGCATAAGAAGCTATTTTTATTCGAAATAAATTACCATTGCCATTCACAACAGTGGTTTGAGAAACTTTAGATCTTTTAAATAATAAATTAAGAGAAATTTATTTTTGCAATCTAAATCAGGTTAAAATGGCGTCTATATATTTCACTAAGAGTTTCTTTGATTGTATGATAAAAGGAAATGCTTTGCTTCTAGTATTTAATAGCGAGAGCGTGTAAATACTTAATATAGAATTTATACTGTGTTTGGCTCCTGTTTTCCTGTTGAACACAAGTATTGTGTTGTGTGGAATTTTAAGTGATAGATTCTGTTGCAAAACCACTTATTTGAAATTTAAGTTTAGTTCGGCTCGGATGTTTTGAAAGCTTTAGGGTTAGTACTTTTGGAGGACGAAGGCTTACTAGACCAAGGAATACTTCTTACAAAAAAAAAAAAAATGAACGGGTGTTTATGTTTTAGCATGAGCTCTTTTGGAACCAGAGACATTAAATAGAATGGACTGCTCATTCAATAGAAAAGAAGCTTCCAGAAACGTCCTTAACATCAAAAATCGCCAAGAGGAAAAAGGTTGCAATATATGGCAGTTTATCACTACTATTTCGTTAAAGCTATGTCAATTGTTGCCGGGCCTGAATATCACGTAATAGTAAGGTTGGTAAACCAAAATGGAGACTCACATTTATTTCCAAGTCACGTGAGTTTGCCAAAACCACTGCGCTGATTTTTATATCTTTGTAGACGATAATTTTTAGTGCTATGCTGCTGTGTTCAATAAGAAATAATTGCTTGTTTTTTTTTTATCCCTGTTGGATGCTTAATTTTTGTGCAGTTTATAAAATGTAAACAGAAATTAAAAAGGGATCTGTGATACCTCACAGATAAGATTGTTTAGATCGGCATGTTTATCTTAATTTTATTCCTAAAAACCTATATTTTAATAGGGTAAATTATTCTATAAGCTTTTTTAAAGTTCAGGGATTATTTTCTTGCTAAATAAGTTCTGTAAAAATTCTAATTAGCCTTCTGCACAACATGCATTTATTTATCAGATCCACGATAAAATAACTATAAAAAAGAATGTTTAGCTTTTTAAGTAAAATAGCTCAATAATACTCCAAAAGTAGCAATCTTTTTCATCGAAATAGCAATTCATCATAGTTCCTTTCCCAACTTCTTCATACCACTATATTGGCGGCCTGATATGTTCAAGTCGTTGTGGAAAAACTCACCAAATAGTAGACTCTCCATGGTCAGGTTGCAAGTCACATGACTCCTACCCGAACATGATGAGAACACTTTAGGTTTGCCTATGCGCAGTCTTTTAGTGTTTGTATAGTATTACATTAGACTGAAGTATCACTTACATATCTTTTTTTATTTTCGAACGAAACGAAAGTGTTTTACAACTGGTGTTGCTAGATTGGACAACTAAATTATTACATTAATCTCGTTCTCACCTCTTCTCGTCCACAACATCCTCCCCACCCTGGTCGATTTCGAGAGGGATGACCAGTGAGACCGGGCGGGTTACCTTTCGACCACTTGACTCTCAAGTAGCATGATCTTATCTTTCCTTCGCGTAGTTACTGTAGGTACAGCTGTGGAAATAAAAAAAGTACCCACTTGAGGTTATTTCCTCCGTTATTCATCCTAATGAATCGGACCTTTTTGACATTGTGAACAATTAACATTCTGAGTTAATTGCATGACACAAAATTTGCATAAGGGGCCATATTCATATTAAAAATGTTACTAACTTTAAAATTTCCAATAGCAACACCCCTTTTTGAATCCATATTTCAAATCTCTGACCTATGTTATCACGAAATGCCAAATTTTGTTAGTTTTTAAGCATTATTAGAGGAGTTAGAGACGTGCAAAGTTTAGGTCCCATAATGTTAAATGAGTTGCACATAAAAAACTATCCCGATCTATAAATAATTAAGATAATGAAACGAATTTTTTACTGAAAAGTAATTATAATAACCCAAACAAAATGCATTCAATATTGGGGTATTTAAAACAATTTTTATATTTTTAAATAATTATTATATTGATTTTTAAAAAAAATATGAATGGAAACCCCTTAATATTTTTAAAGAAATAAATGTAAGACAAGAAATTTAAGCGAAATCCCAATTTTTAAAAATGTTTATTCATAATTTGCTGAGTAAATCACAAAATACTTTATAATTACCCTTTAGAGGACCGTGTATAAGATTACGTGTGTAATTGATAAATAAAGACGGCTTTGCATGCATGCGTGCTTGTCATTTTAGAGTTGGTCCCCAAAAGGTCCACAAGTGATTCGATTGAATAACTCGTCAAATATTCATCCAAATGTAACAAAAACTTAGATTTAAGGGTTTTCAAGAGTGTTTAACATTTCTAAGTTATTAAAATTGGATGTTGCAATTGGAAATTTCAAAGATCGTAATATTTTTAATATGAAGACGGCCCCTTATGCAAATTTTGTATCGTGCAATTAATTCAGAATGTTAATTGTACACAATCTCAAAAAGGTCCGATTCTATAGGGTGACTAACGGATGAAATAACCTCAAGTGGGTACTTTTTTATTTCCACAGCTGTACATGTCTCTAGCTTTCTTCCACATATGCCTTAGTCGGATATCTCTTTGCAGGAGCACAATATCGCTAACTCGGACGTTAATGGGACTTTCCTGGTTTCGAGCATGATGGCATGACTGCAGGTGAAGTAGATATTTTTTTGACCATTTTTTTCTAAAAAAAAGTCAAGTAAGTCCTGCTGCTGTTTATATATTTTCTTTAGTCTCGATTCCTTAGTCGGGCTAGATGGAATGGTCGTTAGTCTTCTTCCAGTCAAAAAAATGAGCTGGTGTCAAGACTGCAGAATCGTCGCATCTTCCTTCTTCGTAGACTAATGGCCGGCTGTTTAGAGCGGCTTCTATTCTGATGAGGGCTGTAGACAGACTTTCCTCGTCTAGAAGTGCTCGTTCGAGTACCTTTCGCAGGCATTGTTTGGTGATTCCTATTAGGCGTTCCCACCAGCCTTCCAACCGAGCCGCTCGTGGGGCGCTAAATTTCCAAGTTATATACTATTTTGGGTATAATATTGCTGAGTTTTAGCTGATGATAGAGCTTGCTCCAATAGGATAAGCTCTTTATTTGTTGCGTGCAAGGGGGTGGCATTGTCAGTGTAAATTGTGCGTGGTAGTCCTTTACGGCCGAAAAATCGCTGTAGTGCCAAGAGCAATTTATCGGTGGTAAGATATGACACGAGTTCTTCAGTGGTGGACATAATTATAAGACACCTATCTAATTTAGCAAATAGTGAACGAAAAGATTCAGGAACCTAAAAGTATTTTATCTAACTCTTCAAAAACATAAATTTATTCTGTTATCATAAATAATTATTTTATAACAATGATATTCTATTTCAATTTAAAGAAAAAACTTTAAAATGTAATGGACAAAATTATAAGACACCAATCTTCTTTTTTTAAAATACAGTGGTCAACATAATTTGCAGACACTAATGGTTTAAAAGAAAATCCTCTAAAAAGGTTATTCAATATTCGGTGGAACAGCAATTGTTTTTTATCCCATGAAAAATTCGATTCGGCAAGGGATCTATCAATTCTAACAACCTATCACAAGACAGGTCTTCCCAATCACAATTTTTTAGCTTTCTTAAAGTTTTTGACACATGTAAACTGTCTCCCATTTCGGCAAACCACACGAGCCAAGATCTCTCACAAGTTTTCGATGTTGTTTAGGCCTGGGGAGCGAGAAGGCAACAGAGAACATTGATGCTTTGCTCTGAAAGCCCCTTCTTTGTTTAATTTGAGGCATAAATGGAAGCATCATCATACTGGAAAGTGTAATTTTGCCACAAACAAGTTTTCCGTACATGGCTAGTTGATCTTTAAGAAGATTCTTATACGTTTCGGAATGCATTCTTGAAGTCACACAAACAATATCCGCTTTTCCTTGGGCTGAAAACCAGCCCAAACCATTACTGAGCCGCCTCCACCCATTTGGCGACTCATTACTCATTAGTACCCTAGAAGACTTCCGAAAATTATGCAAATAATGGTGAAACCCATCAGGACCATCCAGGTTAAACTTTTTTTTCTTCCGAGAATAACACAGAGTACCATTTAGAGGTCCAGGCCATAGTTTGTTTCGCGAAGTTTAGACGGTCCATTTTGTGCAGTCTTAAAAGCTGTGTTTTTTTCCCAACGTTTTAAATATCGCATAGCAATAATTATGCAACACTCTGCGAATGGTTCTTTTTGAGCATTTCAGTTTCAAAGCATTTTTAAAGCATGTAGAAATCATCTGATTGTGTGTAGCAAGCGAAAGCACATGCTATGTCTCTCGCGGACAAGCAAGGATTACGTCCAGAACTTTTAATCATTGATCCATTAATTCTTCTTTTTAAAACATTTCTAATTGCACATATAGAGCGTTTAACAACTTTTAAAATATTATTAGTTGAAGCACCAGTTCCATTTATTCTCCAATTTCGTGAATTTCACTTACTTTTAATTATGTACCTTGTGGCGTGTTTGCAAATGCTTGAAGTCTGTTATCGTTTGCTTTAGTTAACTGGGGACTTCATAATAGCGCGGCAGAAAATTTGCATATTGCACATTATTTAGGGAGCATAATCACATTATTTAGGGTGTCTTATAATTTTGTCCATGGTATATTTTAATTTTTTTAATAAATTAAGAAAAATTGAATTTTCATGCAGAATTATGTTGCAATTAATGTAAATTTTAATACGTATAGCATACTACATAGCATATTATTATACGCATAGCATACTACGAAAGTGTTTTACAGCTGGTGTTGCTAGATTGGGCAACTAAATTATTACATTAATCTCGTTCTCACCTCTTCTTGTCCCCAACATCCTCCCCACCCTGGACGATCTCGAGAGGGATGACCAGTGAGACCGGGCGGGTTACCTTTCGACCATTGACTCTCAAGTCGCATGATCTTATCTTTCCTTCGAGTAGTTACTGTAGGTACCTGTCTCTAGCTTTCTTCCACATATGCCTTAGTCGGACATCTTCTTGCAGGAGCACAATATCGCCAACTCGGGCGTTAAGGGGACTTTCCTGGTTTCGAACATGATGGCATGACTGCAGGTGATAGGTTCATAACCTATCTTGTGATGATTTCTTAAAAATTTAAATCTTTAATAGAAACTTATCTTAAATAGAATCTTTAATAGAATAAATTGTATTTTCTAAAAGCTTGCACAGTGGCGGGATTACCCCGGACCTGGGGTAATGCCGCCACACCACTGGGGTTATGACGCCACATCAATAAACAAAGCAAATAATCCATAAATAATGGAAAATGGTATAATAAAGCAATACATATAGTACTAAAATAGGTTTAATTAACCTTGGAATAACAAACTGTATTGTCAAAGAATTTAGACGTCGTTTTGCCTCTTCATAATTGCTCGATGAAAGTTGAAATTCTGGCTTCCATGGTAATTTTATAACATGTCTACCATCAATGATTTTAAAAGACTGATGAAGTTTGTAAAGAGTTCACAGTTATGAGCATTTATTTTTTTTATTGTACTTGTTGTATACCGATGCTTTTACTGAACGACGTGTCTCACCTTGAAGACCCTTCAGAAATTTTCGTAATCATTTTGTAACTGCTCGATTTGCTCAACAGAATTTACTGTACTCGTCACTTTTAAGTCATCGGCAAAAATACTTAACTTGCTATTCATCCCTCCCCTAATATCATCAATATACATAATGAATAAAATTGGCCCTAGTACGGAGTCATATGGCCATATGGGAGAAAGTATCCAAGATAGTGAGTTACTTAGAGATTCAGGAGTTTTGGTAAGCAAAGATTTCAAAATGAGTGAGTTGTGTTAAATCCAGTAAGAAAACCAATCCAATCGAATGTTGGGATATAATAGAAACAGTATCACTTTAAAATAAATCTAAGGATATTATTTTGCCATTGTTTAGGGGGTTGGTAAGGCCACATCTTGAATATGCTGTTCAGTTTTGGTCTCCCTTCCTCAAAAAAGTTTTAGAGTTGCTTGAAAAAAATCAGCATAGGTCTACAAATATAAATAAGGGTCTATCTGGTACTAATTATGATAACAGATTAAAATCTTTGAACATGATTATGAAAATAAGGGAGCTAGGGATGATTTAATTCAGTTATTCAAGTTCATAAAACTGGGAGACATGGCGGGCTCAGGTTTAGCTTAAATAGCCGGACCAAAGGACATGATCTGAAATCGAATAAATCATGCTTTAGAAGGGAGGTAAGAAAACATTATTTTTACAATTGAGTTTTTAATGAGTGGAATGCTTTATCAGATTATGTTGTGTATTCGAAGAGAGTAGAAGATTTTAAGAAGAATTTTGATAGTTATTGGAAACTGGTAAAGTATTTTAGATTTGTTTTTGACCAACCTTTCTGTTTCTCTGGAATTTTGTCGTCAACAATTTTTGTATTTGTATTTAAATAAAATGGAATTTGCATGTTAGTATTCCAATGTAGAATAATGTTTAGTTGTTTATATTTTGAATAATCTTGAAATTAAAATTTTGTAATGAAATGTGGGATATACTTACTTATACCTCTTTCACTCCAGCATGGAGCATAGGGCCTCCGTCCTGGTCGACCACCTCACCTGCAATGGGCTGCAATGATCTTAATCTCTCCCCATGACTTGTTAAGTTCTTTCACTGTGGGATATAGCCTACCCTGATTTTTTGTTTGAAAATGGCGTATCCCACTTGTTTGTGAGACTTGCGGTTCGTTCTGTGAAAGTGGGCGACGGACAGACGGACAGTCTGAACTATTATAGTAATGCTTTCCCACTGTTTTCGTTATAAACGTAGTGTGGAAGCTAAAACTGAAAGGTGGTAAGATTTTTGGCTGTTAAATGTTTTCTACGTCATTCATTACAGAAGAACTTGGTTATAGTTCGCTATCACTTCGTGGCACGTACAATTTCGGGTAACACATTAAGGTAGGCGAATACCCAAAATTCCCCCAAATTCTAAAAATTTTACTATTACTTTAATCTTTTCCAAATTTGGCATAGTGATTTCAAATATGATGAATAATACTATTTAGGCATTTTTTTTATTTAAATATAAATTATTTATTTTAAACGGTGTTTTTCTACTAAAAAAAGAGGTTTACGCTAACAAGTCTACCACATTGAATTTTCATCATATAAACATTAAGTATGTGTTAAATTCTTCGTTTTGAACTGATGCATGCAATGACCCTCTAGAGTTACATACAAATTACACAAAAGAAGTTATTAAGAAAAATTTTATAAATTAACAAAAAAAAGGAGATTTTTCCGATTAACTTACACTTGGACATTAAAAAAAACTTGTATATTTACACCAGATGTTAGAGGTTCATGGCACAGATATATATTTTGAAATAGCATCTGTAAAAATTTTCAGGTAAATTAATGTAAAACTTTTTATGCTAGAGGTGTTAGCGTAAACCCCTTTTTTTAGTTGAAAAACACCGTTTAAAATAAATCAATTATATTTAAATAAAAAAATGCCCCAAAAGCATTGTTCATTATATATCAAATCACTATGCCGAATTTGGAAAAGATTAAAGTAATAGAAAAAATTTTAGAATTTCGGGAACTCGCCTACCTTAAGGCGGAATTCGGAATGGTTTGTCCCATATGGGATCCCGAAAGTAAAGACCATATTATTGTTGGTCAAACCACATGGGCTCTCCTAGGCATCTTTACAAATTTATCCTACTTTTAAAACATTTTTTAAAAATCGGTAAATTGTTTTTTTTAATTAATAATTGAACGCAATTTGAAAAGTAAATTACTCTATTTAAATTAAACGTAACATTGTGTTCTAGATTACTAATTTTGATAACACTGGCATGGGTAGCTCTTAATAATCTTTGTGGTTTAATCATTGTCAACTCATGTAAGTGGCAATTACGTTTTAGGCAAAACAAATAAAATCATATACATAAACAGGAGACAATGTGGGCAAATTATGCAGAAATAGTAAGCAATTATAAAGGGTAAGCAATAATTATTATTTCCATAATATAATTACAATTTAACTGTAAAAATTATGCGTGAATTTCAATTTGATATTATTTTGCCACAAAAAAGTGATTTGTTTTCTTATATTGAAATATTTAACTGAAGAGGTAGATGTAAGTAAGACATAATTGAAAATGGACTCAAGTGGGATACCCACGATTGGCCAATGTGGTTTGCTCAAAACTAAAGGGAGTCGTTCTGTTTGAGCCCCATATGAGGTAGTGCCACATTAACCAACTGGGCCCATTGGAGTCCCACATTGGTTATATGGTATGGTATGACTTATGACTTTCTCGGAGGGGGGCAAGTTCGCAGAACACTGCGACCTTAGGTCTATTGTATTCAACCCCAGAAATGACACTATCACAAGAGACACACAAAGAAAGAGACGACACAAACACTTAGACAAATAACAACATTTATTGACGTACACAAACATCCATGCCATGACCGGGACGCGAACCAGAGCCCACCAGCTCCAAAGGCCAACGCGTTAACCATTGCGCCAGCGGGCTGGCATGGTATGGTATAGTATGGTACATATACAGTGGTGGTCATAATTATAAGGACAATGGAAAAACAGCTAGATCTTTTCGACAAATCACGGTTGAATTATGCAAATTTTATGTCTGCTAGCCAATAGTAAATTAAGCACTTTAAAAAAGATTCTTTACAAATATACATTAAATTCATAATTTTAAAATGCGTTATAAAATTTAACCTACAGCGAAATTGGACAAAATTATAAGGACAATTGTATTTCTGTAAGTTTAATGCATAAATTAGCATAAAATTCGCAAAGTTTCGGCTTGTACACGTCATTCCATCGTGTTATAAAGATTTTGCGAGTGCTTGAAATTTTCATTACACTTATCTTCAACCATGCCACTAGGTACGATGCTTTCAGCGTTTGAAAAAGGAAAATTAATAGCTTATAAAAATTCTGGACTTACTGGACGTGAAATAGCATTGAAATTGAATAGATCAAAGACTGTAATATATAATTTTTTGAAAAAATCCTGGAAATTATGGAAAACGAAAACACCCAGGTAGGCCATTTTCTGTGTCTTTGAGAGATAAAAGACGGATTATAAATAGAGCTTGCTCAAAAAAGCAAACATCGACGGAAATAAAGCGTGAACTGGACTTGAACTACAGTGCTCGAACCGTTGGCCTTGTTTTACAAAATGCTAAACAGGTTCGATACGGAAAACTGAAGTCACGACCCATTCTTACAAAAACCCAAAAGAGACTCAGGATGGAGTTTGCAAAAAAGTACATTTCTATGGGTGACAAATGGGATGATAAGGTCTTTTCTGATGAAAAGAAGTTTAACCTAGACGGACCTGATGGTTTTTTAAGTATTTTTGATATGATCTTCGCAAAGAAAAATAAATCTTTTCCAAGCGTTCATATGGTGGCGGCTCGGTAATGGTCTGGGCAGGTTACGCAGCCTCAGGAACTACAGAAATAGTATTTATTTAAGGGAAAATGAACTCAAATAGTCATGTTGATATGCTAGGTGACAATCTTTTGCCACAAGCACCGTTGATAACCAGTGGTGACTATTTATTCCAGCAGGACAATGCATCCATACACGTGTCCGCAGAATCAAAATCATGGTTTAACGCTAATTCTGCAAAACTATTGACTGATTGGCCACCTAAAAGTCCCGATCTGAACCCAATCGAGAATTTGTGGGGTATTTTGGCGTACGAAGTTTACAAAAATGACAATCAATACCATAACAAACGAGAACTGATGTCATCAATTGAAAAGGCATGGGAAAATATCCCTGTGAGCACCCTAAAGAAGCTAACTAGCTCTATGACGTCGAGATTAATTAAAGTAATTGAAAATAAGGGTGAACTTATTAATTATTAATTGTTTGGACTTGAAATTTTTTAAATGTCCTTATAATTTTGTCCAGTTTCCTAACAATGCAATTTTTGTTTATTATTTTTAAAAACTAAAATTTTCTAGTTTAAGTTTTTTTATTGTTCTTAAATGATTTATAGCATAAAGAAGTATTTTATGTCTAAATAAATTTTCATTTAATTCAGAAATAAAAATATTCTGTTCAATTTTCAGTTGTCCTTATAATTTTGACCACCACTGTATATGCCAGCTTGCGTGCCTGTTCAGAGAACCGCTTATAAGACATTAGTGATATACCTGGTCCCGGTATTTTAAATGTGTCCAACCTATTGCTGTTAAAGAGAAGGTGATGTTATGCTTTTGTGAGAGCACGCATTATTCATTTTGAAAAAGAATAAGACATTATGTATGATATTCTTCCCTTCTGAATGCAGTATCTTTCCATTATTCTATATTACAAAAAATATATTACAGATACAATGTAATCAACGACCAAGTCAATACAACAGGGAGATGCAAGGGTAAAACATCTGGCTTTACATTTGGCACTGGTATACATCTGTTTTTTTTTTTTGGGGGGGGGGGGGTCGGATGTTTTATTTCCGAAGCGTTCTTATAAAAGTCATAATCCTTAAGTTTTTTCAGTTTTATTAGCTCAAACAGCCAATGTACAACTAGTAATTTAAAACCTGGTTAAGTGACAAGGAAAACCCCTTGAAAATTATTGTTTTAATAAACTTAAAGCGTATATTTTAGTCTTCATATATAATTTTTTTAAATGTATTGTCAATTTTCTTCTATGGCATGTACGGGTTTTGTTTCCCCTTAGTTATCAATGTTTGTGTTGCCTTTTTTTGTCCATGTATTTTGTAAATAAATGTTCAAATAAATAAAAATATTTATATATTGTAGCCTTTTTTACTATACAGATTATTTAAAAATGGTTTTGTTCATTTTTCAATAAACGCCGATAAATAAACCAAAATGAAAAAATTTAGATTTTTTTTTAAATTATACACAAGTCCCAAATTATGTTTAGTTTAGATTTTTTAAAAATCGTTGGTTGGATACGGTATTAAAATAGCAGACTTGCCTTTTAAAGGGAAAATAACGACGGTAACATACTTTAATGAAATTTTTTGTACACTTGATTGTGATGACTAAGAAAAAAACCCTATTTTTTTACTTTTTAATTTTAGTAAACTCTTTTACTCAAATTAATTAACTCGAATTTTTGAAAGAAATAAAAAATAAAAATGTTGATAATTAAAAAAAAATGATAGAATTCAGGTTATGCATACAAACTTTTAGAAAAATTACCAGCGAAATCCAGGAATTTAATATTCAATGAAAAACGAAGAACTCTATATAATCTTAATTACTTCTTGATAAACTAATATATTAATCAACGGTTTACAAAATGTGAGACATGATAGCGATTAACCTCTATACTCTTTGCCAACCTAAACTTGGGTAGAAACAAAGGGTGAAAAGGATGAGGGAAAAGCGCGATTGGTCCGTTAGTTGGAAACTCTTATAAGGAAATATTTACATACAAAATAATACAATTGAGACTGAATACAATTCAACCAAAATACTCTTTTCATTTTGAAAAAGTTTGAAAAATTTTCTCAAATAATATTCAAATATGTTGGACCTTAAACAAAATAAATGTTTTAAACATGTTTTCTGGATGGATTCACAAATAATTTATGGAACTCTTTACATTTGCGGAAGGATCTTCTCCATATCATATTTCTATTTACCCAATTTAGGTTGGCAAGTAGTGTACAGTTCCACGGGCGCATATATGCAAAAAAAAAACCTAACTGTATTTCTAAAAATGAGAATTTTATAGCATTTTTCGAATTGTCCGTGACAACCAACTTGTCAAAAAATACGACACGTGATTAATAAATCAGTTTCTTATCAAAATAAAAAAATCTTTACCTAAAAGAAAACCATAGAGATCTTAATAAAAGTATTAGAGGGGTGGTCACGTGACCTATCTATGCTAATGATGGGACGAGCATGGGGGCCGCCATCTTAGAGTCAGTTCAGTTCAGTGCTTAGAGTTCAGGACCAACTTTTTTAAGTGAAAGTGCTTAGAAAAAATAATTTTAATTCTTAAATATAAAAAAATTCCATAAAAATACTTGGAATATTTTTAGTGACTTTAAAAGAACTTGAAACGCTTTTCTAGTATTTTTATAATATTTATTTTGTAATTTTAGAATTAAATTTTATTTTTCTCGAATTCTTCTTCTTAATGTGGCGGCGATGGCTGCAAGTTGCCAGTGTTGCCATCACATAAAGAAAAAGAATGCTAGCCAAAAAATAAAATTTAATTCTAAAATTACAAAATAAATATTATAAAAATACTTGAAAAGCGTTTCAAGTTCTTTTAAAGTCACTAAAAATATTCCAAAATGCAGCAAGTATTTTTATGGAATTTCTTTTATATTTTAGAATTACAATTATTTTTTCTAACCACTTTCACTTAAAAAAGTTGGTCCTGAACTCGAAGCACTGAACTGAACTGACTCTAAGATGGCGGCCCCCATGCTCGTCCCGTCGTTAGCACAGATAGGTCACGTGACCTCCACTCTAATACTTTTAGTAAGATCTCTATGGAGAATACCAACTCTCCATTAATCACATTTAACATCAACCATATGCGTAAACAATCACGATCATGCTTTTTATTCTATCACTTTGTCGTCTACTTCTTCTTCCATCGTTTGCTTTATTCATTTAGAATCATGCAATGTCACAACAGGTGATAGTGTCATTGACTGTTTATTCTAAGGATAAAAGGGACATGATTAAGGGTGAACAAAACGGATTGGCCGTGGATTTCCTAAGAAAAGTGTCTCCAATGTAAAAAAAAATATTTTCTAAGACATATTTCTAACGTTGCACAGTGGGGCCAAATTTAAAATCTACCGCGCCAAAATTAATTCTGCTTCCCCTATCCGTCAGATCGAGATGAGGAGTTGTGTGGGAGTCATAAATTGCATAAAAATTTACTGTTAAGTAATCTTAAGAACATTTTTGATTGATATTATTTATTTTTATCCTAGATCTTGCTTTTTTAAATCTTAATTCAAACGTCCGTGTGTCTAGGCCAGCGGTTCCCAACCTTTTCTGGATTATCGCCTCGTTCTTTTAGGTTGTTCAACATCCATCGCCCAATTTTAATTTTCATGTGTCTAATCATAATTTTAGCTGAAGTGTAACTGTAAAACAGTTTTATAACACTTACTGCAGTTGATAAAAACAACCAAAGAAGCTTTATCTGTCACTTTTAAATAAAATAGAAAACATAAAACACATTTTTAAGGAACAAAAGTGAAATAATTAACTAAGATATTTTTAATGGTTAAGAATGGTTTTTAATGGTGTCTCGAAAATTTAAGATAGTTGAAAGTAAAAATTGGCTGGTTTGGTTATGTTTGTAGAATGTTTTTACTGTACAAAGGTTCAACGGTATTTTAATTTCCCCCCTTTGAATACTCATTACCCCCTGATCGCCCCCGCAAGTAATTATTGCCCATTTGATAACACAGATCGCCCTGTTGGGGGTGATCGCCCCCGGGAACCGCTGGTCTAGGCGGTAAACTATCGGTAAAACTAGAACATCTTCCATGAATTGAATTTTGCATGTGAAGTGGACAAGATCTTTATAAGAATAGCTTCGTTAGGTGTGCTTTTTTTTTTCTCTTCCACTATATTGTCAATTATTTTTGGTGTAGTAGGAATTGTCTCTATAAGTTTTATATGAGTTTCATTATTACTTAACTTCTCAATTGAAGGGTTTTACTTAAATATTCTCGAACGTTTCGTGAAATGATTAGTCTATGCATAAAAGAGAGAAATCTCATAAGATTGCAGGTTATCGCAAGTAAAACTTTGTGGAATATGTTCAGTCGACTTGATATTACATGGCTGCACAAATATTACGACGTTGCAAGGCGTTGCAAAAAAGTGGCACCTTTTTGAACGACGTATATGTTTTAATGTTCGCAGTTTTCATGTACTATATTTATCGAGCCAAAAATATAAGATTAACTTTATAATAAGCTTTAAAAGTAGCATAAATATAATATGTGTACTTTAATTAAAAGATTTCATCTCAAAAATCTCACAATTAAGCATATAAAACTGATACACGACCTCTCACTTTAAGAGTAGGCAGCTGAACAAACAAACTGCAAATCAACCTGCCAATTCCAAACGCTAACCCATCTGTCGGGGTTCTAATATTTTATAAACTTGTTTCCCAACATCTTAGCATTGTATAAATAATAGTAAACCGGTTTTTTTTAAAAGTCGATTTTTTTTTAGTTTTGGCGCGCCAGATTTCGATTTGGCCCCACTGTGCTCTGTATTGATTTTTTTTTTCAAACTGTTTTTTTATATATATAATGAGTGTAGATGACTTACAGGTCTATACAATCCCACATTTTTGCAAAAATAGGTTTGAACATTTTGTGTAAAATTATTTATTGGGAATTAAAAAGTATTCGAACCAATTTCAAAAAATGGAATTGTAGAGACCTGTCAGCTATATTTATCATGTAAAAAAAACGTTTGTAAAATTATCCGATACAGCCGGAGGAATGTGGACTATAAAATATATTTTTTTAATTGGACTTACACCGATTCACTTTGGTTTGGAGACCCCCGATCATTCGGGCTCAATTCGCCCTTACACTCTTAAAACAAACACTCCTAATTTAACTCAGTCTGAGTGGATTTCACTAATCCAGACTGGAAAATGCACTTCTCCTTTTGGAGTGGATCCTTTGTGTGTTAAACCTCCGACAGGATCACTCCAAACGAGTGATTTTAACTCAGTCTGAGAAAATATGCATGCCTTTACGGTGTCGAAAATGCACTTCTCCAACTGAAGTGGATTTCACTCTTTTGTTTTAAGAGTGTAAGTAATTATACATTCTGTAGTGTGTTTCATCTCCAATCTCACTTGGGGGGAGAGGGTGGGGGGGGGGGAGGTCTCTGAAAATATCTAGTAATTTTTTAAACCACAAAAAGAGTGTACAATTTAGATAAGTAGAATGAACTTTATTAAATTTCGTAATTATATTATATAATTATGTAACTATTTTTTTTACCTGACAACATTTGAAAAACTTTGTCTAAAACGCACCAAGCACAGCAATTAAGTCGATGCTGAACTATTTAATGCAAAATTAAACAAACTATTTCTCAATGAAAATTAACTTATCCTTACTAAATTTATTTGTGTTCCAAAGGATGAATTTAAAAACGAAATAAAAAACAAAAAGACAGTGAAAAAAAAATCTTGCCAAAAGAAAAAATCATTATAGCAATAAAACGTCATTATTCATTAATAAATGCTTAAATGCAAATGAAAAATTACGTCTGTCTGCGTTAAATAAAAAAATAGAAAGTATTGTTTCTCCTTCTAAACAAAAAACATGAACAATTAAGAAATCTCATTTTGGCATAGGTTATAACCATAGAGATAGAAAAACCACGCGCTATTACACACTATCTAGAGAAGAAACGTGATGAAACAAAATGGAATTTTGTGCCGAAGCATCACCTCAACATGGCGGCGATTGGCATAGAAAAAAATCAGTACTAAAATTGTGCTTTTTTTAGAATCATGATTTTTGAGTTGATTCTATTTGATAACTGCAAATATTTCGAATTTCCTTTTCTAAGTATCAAAAAAGGTATTATTAAGCAACCAAAAACTCGAAGAGTTGTTTTTTTGGAATTATATTGATTTCATATTTATCGTTAAGCCTAACCAATCATAAAATGTCATTCAAAATTGAGACTGACATTTATTTTTACTGAATAGAAATATAACTACCAAAAAAATGATCCTGCTTCATAAATCATAAAAGTACAATCCACGTCTATAAAAAATTTCAAAGGGCCACCAGTACTGTGGCAATTTTAGTACTGTCATTTTCTACGCCACTGGCCGCCATGTTGAGGTGTTCAAAGGAAATAGATTTTGACCCTCCGTTTCCCTCTAGATAGTAGGCGATAGCGCACGGTTTGTCTATCTCTATGGTTAGAACATCATTCTAAACTGATTTGTATTACAAAAATAAATTTCCTACAAGTATTTTATTATTAATAAAGTTTCTCCTGCGATTGTTGTGAGTGGCACTGGGGATTTAATTCCAATATATAGACTTCCTATGCCTTTATTAGTATTAAATTTTGCAGTTTTTAATAATTTAAGCACATTGAATGTGATTCTTTTTTTTCCCCCCTGAGATTTTCAATGTTTCAGAATTTTTTGATCCACCACGCTTGTCTGTAGCTTTTGTAGTTTGAGCTATGAAAGTTGGTTGACAGGCAGATACGGCCAGTCTTGTTATTTATAAAAGCGTACCCTTTTTACTTTAACCACGTAGTGTGGAAGCTAAAATTAACCAAAGGAACTGCCTATTAATAAATTGTCGCCAAGCATTTGTTTAAAGTTATTTAATGGGGGGGGGGGGTCATTTATCTTATTTAACTATCACATTGAACGTAACATTAACTATCACATTTAGTCTGGCCATGGAATTAAATATCTAAAAGTTTGTTAAAGCACAAAATGCTATGAATAGGTTTTTATGTCTGGACCATTAGACATCCATGGAATTATTTGATAAAAATGTAGAGAGCCACTAACTCAGTTCGGGAATTGATCCCTCAATAGGGCTAACAGAAGTTTTTTTCCACACTGAAATGCTTTCCCATGTGTCCAAAAAATCAAGTGTTCCCGAACATCTTAGGCAACTTGCACTAGAAGTTATAAATGGGATTCCACAAGACGCTACCAAGATTTACACAGATGGCAGCAAAGGCGAAAATAACCAATCCGGAAGTGGCGTATACATTTGGACTCCAAACGGAGAACAAAAGATATCAATCAGAAATTCAGACCATTGTTCTGTTTTCAGAAGTGAACTGATTGCCATCGAAGCGGGACTTAAGACTATACAGGAGGAAAGAAGCTCTAGTGAGGTCTGGATACTATCGGACAGTAAGAGCTCTATCCAACACCTAAGTGACTGTAGTACTGAGGGAGACAGGACCAGTATCTCTGTGCTAGACATGCTAAAACAGATTTCCAGGTACCGAATAATCCACCTGCAATGGATCCCCTCACACGTCAATGTATACGGTAATGAGGTGGCAGATGGCCTTGAAAAGGGAGGCTCCGAGGCCCCAGCACCCCTCCCGGTCTGGACTTTCCCAGAGATCCACATCATCAGGAAGAACAAGGCAAAATTGAAATGGCTAACCCCCCCCAGCAAGTAATTGTACAGGAGAAAGAACCCTGGGGGCTCCCTTGGCCTCATTTGCGATCGCAGAGACCAGACGGCTTTATCAAGATTCGCGAGTGGCCATCTGAAGACCCTTACTTTTCTTGAAGGACGCAAGCTTTTCCCAATTTGTGCGAAGTGTTCTACGGAAATGGCCTCGCAAGACCACATTTTGGACTGCCTTAATCTTTCCTGGGACGATCTTCTTAAGGACCCTTTGTGTTTTCTGGACTTTTTACGTGTTTATAAACTCATGGAATGTGTCTAGCTATCGCTAGACTGGAGGATTTGTAAAAAAAAAATATCACATTAAAGTAAAAAATCTCAAATGATACCACCTGCGTTACTAAAAAAATTGCAATGTAAGATATTCTGAAGCTTTTGACGACGAAGACTGACTAGAATATATTATCTTTGATTTATAGTACTATTGATATATAATAAGAGTTTCACAGATGATATATTCTTTATCTACAATTCTACAATAATGAAAGTATTTTAAGTTGTAGCTTAAAGAGGCTCTGAGGCATAAATTCTGAAGTACTGGGTGGTTATATATAAAATAACGCTCGCTATTCGGAGTGTTCTGTAGCTTTAATGAATAATCCAAATTCAAAAAACTTTGAGACACTTACTAATCAAGAAGGGGGGAAAAGAATGGAATCATAAAAAACAATATCGTCTCTTGACCAGGGTTCTAAATTACGAGACGTAATTGGCTGTGTTGGGCGTAATTGGCCATAATTGACAACACCTCGTAATAGAACCCTGGTCAAGAGAAGATTTTGTTTTTTTATGGTTATTCTTTTTTATGATTCTATCTTTTTTATGATTCCATTCTTTCCCCCCCCTCCTTGATTAGTAAGTGTCTCAATTTTTGATGCATTTGGATTATTCATTCAAGCTACAGACCACTCCGAATAGCAAGCGTTATTTTATAACCACGCTGTACTCCTTAAAAAAATTATTCGAATTTCAATTCATTTGTCAAAAATACGAATATTATTTGAAAATATAAACATTACTTGTAACGTGAACGTTTAGAATTTTTTCGCATAATTTCCAATATTTCAAAGCATTTTGATTCATCAGGAAATATTTAGGGAAATCGTTTTCATTCTTTATCTGAGCAAGGATGCTTAAATGAAAATATTAAGCATATATTATAAATAGCTTTTGTTAATTGATTTTTTGGAATACGAAAACTAAAAGAACGTTATTATTTAAATTTAAAATTTATTGCAATAGGATTTATGGTATTTTTACAATTCCAAGAAATAGATGAAACTTGACTTTTACCACTTGAACTTGGCCCCGTTTTCAACTTGATTCTTTATTACATTTGTATTGCCTTATATATTTTGATGTTTAAATTGTAAGATTATTTAATGTATGATGTTTAAAATGTATGGTGATGTTTGGATTATATCTAATTGCACTAAATTTTGATGTTTAAAAATGGCAAAATGTACTTTACAAAAATTTCATAGTGTATGTCTGTTTCGTGGGAAGGTGTATTGATAGGCATTTAATAGAAGTTTACATAATATACAAATCACCGTTATTAAAGGTACACCCGTGCAACGCAGTGAAAATTAAGGTAGTTGTTTATATAATAAAATATATTTTCAGAATAAAAAATTCAATGGATTATACTCCATTCTGCTTCATAATTTTTTTTGCTTAGTGTGGGTGCTTTGTATTTTTTATTTTACAGCCCACCTAGGTTACCACATTTAGATGAAAGATTTGCCACTCGTTTGTTTACAAACCTAAAGAATCCTGGAGTTTGAGGTCAAACTCATACTGTATCGTACAAATTATAGTTTAAGATATAAGGAAGAAAATATACCAACAAGTAAAATGTTAAAATATTCCAGCAATTTCTCATTAAATAAGTAACATTCCTTACGATTACTAATCGCACAGTATTTATAACTTCAAAAGCCCTTATATTCTATAATTTTTAATCCATATGATTATGAATTTATATACAAACCAAAAAGGTTTTTGTTTTTGAATTTATAAGTAGCTTTGGAGGCATTAAGGGTTATCAAGTGCAGAATTTAATTCAAAAACAAATTGGAAGTGTATTAATTTGATATTTGTTTTGCCATTCAACCTAATTCAATGAAATGAATCATCAAAAAAAAAAAAAACTATTCATATCATTTTGTGCTTTAACAAACTTTTAGATATTTATTTTTTAAAGTTCACGTCAAATATTCTAATATAAATAAATAAGAAAGAAACAAGGAAATAATATTGCCAAAAGAAAATCAAAATTTATTTCAATTCAAAGAGAAGTTTTTACATTATTAAAATAATGTATTATGTGTGGCAAAATCCAAAAAGACCTTGTTTAGCCCATGACAGTGGCCATCGATTGACTAACTGCTGCTGCGGAGTTTCCGATTCCTCCCATGTCCACTTGCCCAACGCTGGACGAATTCAAAATGTGGATAAGGGAAGACACGATTTCAAGCAATACTTGGACAAGCACTTCTCCAGAAGAAGCTCCGGCACTGGAAGAGCTCACTTGAGCGAACTGGTTTGAGATGATACTTGGAAGGGCATCCAAGTTAAGGACTCCACCGGACGACAGTGCAGACGCGACGTTGGACATTCTGTAAGAAGCTTCGGGAGAAGATAGTCGGGCAGTAGTAGAAGCTAGAGTTTGGCCAATTTGGCTTGCCACTGCGGAAGAAACGGCAGATGATTGATATCGCCCTGTTGATGCAGCTCCATAACCACCTGCACTTGTTGAACCTGCACCAGAAGTTATGACTCCAGCTCTACCTGCACCAGCGCCTTGACCGTAACCTCCAGCTCCAGCTGCTGCGGCTCCTGCTCCTGCACCAGAACCTTGTCCGTAGCCTCCAGCTCCAGCACCTGATCCTTGTCCGTAGCCTCCAGCTCCAGCTGCTGCAGCTCCTGCTCCTGCACCAGAACCTTGTCCGTAGCCTCCAGCTCCTGCACCAGCTCCTTGACCGTAGCCTCCAGCTCCTACTGCTGAGGCTCCTGCACCAGCACCTTGACCGTAGCCTCCAGCTCCAGCTGCTGAAGCTGCTGATCCTGCACCCGAACCTTGTCCGTAGCCTCCAGCTCCAGCTGCTGAAGCTGCTGCTCCTGCACCAGCACCTTGACCGTAGCCTCCAGCACCTGATCCTTGTCCGTAACCTGCAGCTACAGCTGAACTAAGGAATTGAGATGCTCCTGTTGTAGATATAGCAGTGGCAACTGAAGAGGCAGCACTTGAGGCTGTGTTGACAGCAGTTGACTGGTTAATTCTTCCGGAAGTGGCCAGTACTTGTCCCAAGGCAGTAGAGATAGCATTAGCGTACGCTGAAGCGCTTGCACCTGCTCCAAGTGATGCAACCAAACCTTGAACTGAAGAAAGCAAGGTATTTGTAGCAGAGTTATCTAATCCGAACTGTCCGGCAACATTTAGGGCAACACTTGTTGCAACAGCAATCGCTTGATCAACAGATGTGGCTGATCTCACAAGAGATACAAAATCTCCAGAAGATAGAAGATTGGAAGTCAAAGCTTGTGCAAATGCGTTTGCTGCAGCATTGGAAGCTCCAGCTCCTGCTCCAGCACCTTGTCCATATCCACCAGCTGCTCCAGCTCCTGCTCCTTGTCCGTAGCCTCCAGCTCCAGCACCTGCTGCTGCGGCACCTGCACCAACACCTTGTCCGTAACCTCCAGCAGCTCCTACTCCTTGTCCGTAGCCTCCAGCTCCCGCTGCTGCAGCTCCTGCTCCTGCACCAGCACCTTGTCCGTAGCCTCCAGCTCCTGCACCAGCTCCTTGACCGTAGCCTCCAGCTCCAGCTGCTGAAGCGGCTGCCCCTGCACCAGAACCTTGTCCGTAGCCTCCAGCTCCAGCTGCTGAAGCTGCTGCCCCTGCACCAGCTCCTTGTCCGTAACCTCCAGCTCCAGCTGCTGAAGCTGCTGCTCCTGCACCAGCACCTTGACCGTAGCCTCCAGCACCTGATCCTTGTCCGTAACCTGCAGCTACAGCTGAACTGAGGAATTGAGATGCTCCTGTTGTAGATATAGCAGTGGCAACTGAAGAGGCAGCACTTGAGGCTGTGTTGACAGCAGTTGACTGGTTAATTCTTCCGGAAGTGGCCAGTACTTGTCCCAAGGCAGTAGAGATAGCATTAGCGTACGCTGAAGCGCTTGCACCTGCTCCAAGTGATGCAACCAAACCTTGAACTGAAGAAAGCAAGGTATTTGTAGCAGAGTTATCTAATCCGAACTGTCCGGCAACATTTAGGGCAACACTTGTTGCAACAGCAATCGCTTGATCAACAGATGTGGCTGATCTCACAAGAGATACAAAATCTCCAGAAGATAGAAGATTGGAAGTCAAAGCTTGTGCAAATGCGTTTGCTGCAGCATTGGAAGCTCCAGCTCCTGCTCCAGCACCTTGTCCATATCCACCAGCTGCTCCAGCTCCTGCACCTTGTCCGTAGCCTCCAGCTCCAGCACCTGCTGCTGTGGCACCTGCACCAACACCTTGTCCGTAACCTCCAGCAGCTCCTGCTCCTTGTCCGTAGCCTCCAGCTCCCGCTGCTGCAGCTCCTGCTCCTGCACCAGCACCTTGTCCGTAGCCTCCAGCTCCTGCACCAGAACCTTGTCCGTAGCCTCCAGCTCCAGCTGCTGAAGCGGCTGCCCCTGCACCAGAACCTTGTCCGTAGCCTCCAGCTCCAGCTGCTGAAGCTGCTGCCCCTGCACCAGCTCCTTGTCCGTAGCCTCCAGCTCCAGCTGCTGAAGCTGCTGCTCCTGCACCAGCACCTTGACCGTAGCCTCCAGCACCTGATCCTTGTCCGTAACCTGCAGCTACAGCTGAACTGAGGAATTGAGATGCTCCTGTTGTAGATATAGCAGTGGCAACTGAAGAGGCAGCACTTGAGGCTGTGTTGACAGCAGTTGACTGGTTAATTCTTCCGAAAGTGGCCAGTACTTGTCCCAAGGCAGTAGAGATAGCATTAGCGTACGCTGAAGCGCTTGCACCTGCTCCAAGTGATGCAACCAAACCTTGAACTGAAGAAAGCAAGGTATTTGTAGCAGAGTTATCTAATCCGAACTGTCCGGCAACATTTAGGGCAACACTTGTTGCAACAGCAATCGCTTGATCAACAGATGTGGCTGATCTCACAAGAGATACAAAATCCCCAGAAGATAGAAGATTTGAAGTCAAAGCTTGTGCAAATGCGTTTGCTGCAGCATTGGAAGCTCCAGCTCCTGCTCCAGCACCTTGTCCATATCCACCAGCTGCTCCAGCTCCTGCTCCTTGTCCGTAGCCTCCAGCTCCAGCACCTGCTGCTGCGGCACCTGCACCAACACCTTGTCCGTAACCTCCAGCAGCTCCTGCTCCTTGTCCGTAGCCTCCAGCTCCCGCTGCTGCAGCTCCTGCTCCTGCACCAGCACCTTGTCCGTAGCCTCCAGCTCCTGCACCAGAACCTTGTCCGTAGCCTCCAGCTCCAGCTGCTGAAGCGGCTGCCCCTGCACCAGAACCTTGTCCGTAGCCTCCAGCTCCAGCTGCTGAAGCTGCTGCCCCTGCACCAGCTCCTTGTCCGTAGCCTCCAGCTCCAGCTGCTGAAGCTGCTGCTCCTGCACCAGCACCTTGACCGTAGCCTCCAGCACCTGATCCTTGTCCGTAACCTGCAGCTACAGCTGAACTGAGGAATTGAGATGCTCCTGTTGTAGATATAGCAGTGGCAACTGAAGAAGCAGCACTTGAGGCTGTGTTGACAGCAGTTGACTGGTTAATTCTTCCGGAAGTGGCCAGTACTTGTCCCAAAGCAGTAGAGATAGCATTAGCGTACGCTGAAGCGCTTGCACCTGCTCCAAGTGATGCAACCAAACCTTGAACTGAAGAAAGCAAGGTATTTGTAGCAGAGTTATCTAATCCGAACTGTCCGGCAACATTTAGGGCAACACTTGTTGCAACAGCAATCGCTTGATCAACAGATGTGGCTGATCTCACAAGAGATACAAAATCTCCAGAAGATAGAAGATTGGAAGTCAAAGCTTGTGCAAATGCGTTTGCTGCAGCATTGGAAGCTCCAGCTCCTGCTCCAGCACCTTGTCCATATCCACCAGCTGCTCCAGCTCGTGCTCCTTGTCCGTAGCCTCCAGCTCCAGCTCCTGCTGCTGCGGCACCTGCACCAACACCTTGTCCGTAACCTCCAGCAGCTCCTGCTCCTTGTCCGTAGCCTCCAGCTCCCGCTGCTGCAGCTCCTGCTCCTGCACCAGCACCTTGTCCGTAGCCTCCAGCTCCTGCACCAGCTCCTCGACCGTAGCCTCCAGCTCCAGCTGCTGAAGCGGCTGCCCCTGCACCAGCTCCTTGTCCGTAGCCTCCAGCTCCAGCTGCTGAAGCTGCTGCTCCTGCACCAGCACCTTGACCGTAGCCTCCAGCACCTGATCCTTGTCCGTAACCTGCAGCTACAGCTGAACTAAGGAATTGAGATGCTCCTGTTGTAGATATAGCAGTGGCAACTGAAGAGGCAGCACTTGAGGCTGTGTTGACAGCAGTTGACTGGTTTATTCTTCCGGAAGTGGCCAGTACTTGTCCCAAGGCAGTAGAGATAGCATTAGCGTACGCTGAAGCGCTTGCACCTGCTCCAAGTGATGCAACCAAACCTTGAACTGAAGAGAGCAAGGTATTTGTAGCAGATTTATCTAATCCGAACTGTCCGGCAACATTTAGGGCAACACTTGTTGCAACAGCAATCGCTTGATCAACAGATGTGGCTGATCTCACAAGAGACACAAAATCTCCAGAAGATAGAAGATTGGAAGTCAAAGCTTGTGCAAATGCGTTTGCTGCAGCATTGGAAGCTCCAGCTCCTGCTCCAGCACCTTGTCCATATCCACCAGCTGATCCAGCTCCTGCTCCTTGTCCGTAGCCTCCAGCTCCAGCACCTGCTGCTGCGGCACCTGCACCAACACCTTGTCCGTAACCTCCAGCAGCTCCTGCTCCTTGTCCGTAGCCTCCAGCTCCCGCTGCTGCGGCTCCTGCTCCTGCACCAGCACCTTGTCCGTAGCCTCCAGCTCCTGCACCAGCTCCTTGACCGTAGCCTCCAGCTCCAGCTGCTGAAGCGGCTGCCCCTGCACCAGCACCTTGTCCGTAGCCTCCAGCTCCTTGTCCGTAGCCTCCAGCTCCAGCTGCTGAAGCAACTGTTGCTCCTGCACCAGCACCTTGACCGTAGCCTCCAGCACCTGATCCTTGTCCGTAACCTGCAGTTACAGCTGAACTGAGGAATTGAGATGCTCCTGTTGTAGATATAGCAGTGGCAACTGAAGAGGCAGCACTTGAGGCTGTGTTGACAGCAGTTGACTGGTTAATTCTTCCGGAAGTGGCCAATACTTGTCCCAAGGCAGTAGAGATAGCATTAGCGTACGCTGAAGCGCTTGCACCTGCTCCAAGTGATGCAACCAAACCTTGAACTGAAGAAAGCAATTTATTTGTAGCAGAGTTATCTAATCCGAACTGTCCGGCAACATTTAGGGCAACACTTGTTGCAACAGCAATCGCTTGATCAACAGATGTGGCTGATCTCACAAGAGATACAAAATCTCCAGAAGATAGAAGATTGGAAGTCAAAGCTTGTGCAAATGCGTTTGCTGCAGCATTGGAAGCTCCAGCTCCTGCTCCAGCACCTTGTCCATATCCACCAGCTGCTCCAGCTCCTGCACCTTGTCCGTAGCCTCCAGCTCCAGCACCTGCTGCTGCGGCACCTGCACCAACACCTTGTCCGTAACCTCCAGCAGCTCCTGCTCCTTGTCCGTAGACTCCAGCTCCCGCTGCTGCAGCTCCTGCTCCTGCACCAGCACCTTGTCCGTAGCCTCCAGCTCCTTGACCGTAGCCTCCAGCTCCAGCTGCTGAAGCGGCTGCCCCTGCACCAGCTCCTTGTCCGTAGCCTCCAGCTCCTGCTGCAGAAGCTGCTGCTCCTGCACCAGCACCTTGACCGTAGCCTCCAGCACCTGATCCTTGTCCGTAACCTGCAGCTACAGCTGAACTAAGGAATTGAGATGCTCCTGTTGTAGATATAGCAGTGGCAACTGAAGAGGCAGCACTTGCGGCCGTGTTGACAGCAGTTGACTGGTTTATTCTTCCGGAAGTGGCTAGTACTTGTCCCAAGGCAGTAGAGATAGCATTAGCGTACGCTGAAGCGCTTGCACCTGCTCCAAGTGATGCAACCAATCCTCGAACTGAAGAGAGCAAGGCATTTGTAGCAGAGTTATCTAATCCGAACTGTCCGGCTACATTTTGGGCAACACTTGTTGCAACAGCAATCGCTTGATCAACGGATGTGGCTGATCTCACAAGAGATACAAATTCTCCAGAAGATAGAAGATTGGAAGTCAAAGCTTGTGCAAACGCGTTTGCTGCAGCATTGGAAGCTCCAGCTCCAGCACCTTGGCCATATCCACCAGCTGCTCCAGCACCTGCTCCTTGTCCGTAGCCTCCAGCTCCAGCTCCTGCTGCTGCGGCACCTGCACCAACACCTTGTCCGTAACCTCCAGCAGCTCCTGCTCCCGCACCTGCTCCTTGACCGTAGCCTCCAGCTCCAGCTGCTGCAGCTCCTGCTCCTGCACCAGTACCTTGTCCGTAGCCTCTAGCTCCTGCACCAGCTCCTTGTCCGTAGCCTCCAGCTCCAGCTGATGCGGCCGCTGCTCCAGCACCAGCACCTTGACCGTAGCCTCTAGCTCTAGCTGCTGCAGCTCCTGCACCAGATCCTTGTCCATAGCCTCCAGCTCCTGCACCAGCACCTTGACCATAGCCTCCAGCCCCAGCTGCTGAAGCTGCTGCTCCTGCACCAGAACCTTGTCCGTAGCCTCCAGCTCCAGCACCAGATCCTTGTCCGTAGCCTCCAGCTCCTGCTGAACTAAGGAATTGAGAAGCTCCTGTTGTAGATATAGCAGTGGCAACTGAAGAGGCAGCACTTGAGGCTGTGTTGACAGCAGTTGACTGGTTTATTCTTCCGGAAGTGGCCAGTACTTGTCCCAAGGCAGTAGAGATAGCATTAGCGTACGCTGAAGCGCTTGCACCTGCTCCAAGTGATGCAACCAAACCTCGAACTGAAGAGAGCAAGGTATTTGTAGCAGAGTTATCTAATCCGAACTGTCCGGCTACATTTTGGGCAACACTTGTTGCAACAGCAATCGCTTGATCAACGGATGTGGCTGATCTCACAAGAGATACAAATTCTCCAGAAGATAGAAGATTGGAAGTCAAAGCTTGTGCAAATGCGTTTGCTGCAGCATTGGAAGCTCCAGCTCCTGCTCCAGCACCTTGTCCATATCCACCGGCTGCTCCAGCTCCTGCTCCTTGCCCGTAGCCTCCAGCTCCAGCTCCTGCTGCTGCGGCTCCTGCACCAACACCTTGTCCGTAACCTCCAGCAGCTCCAGTACCAGCACCTTGACCGTAGCCTCTAGCTCTAGCTGCTGCAGCTCCTGCACCAGATCCTTGTCCATAGCCTCCAGCTCCTGCACCAGCACCTTGACCGTAGCCTCCAGCTCCAGCTGCTGAAGCTGCTGCTCCTGCACCAGCTCCTTGTCCATACCCACCAGCTGCTACAGCTCCTGCTCCTTGTCCGTAGCCTCCAGCTCCAGCTGCTGCGGCTCCTGCTCCTGCACCAGCACCTTGACCGTAGCCTCCAGCTCCAGCTGCTGAAGCTGCTGCTCCTGCACCAGCTCCTTGCCCGTAGCCTCCAGCTCCAGCTGAACTAAGGAATTGAGAAGCTCCTGTTGTAGATATAGCAGTGGCAACTGAAGAGGCAGCACTTGAGGCTGTGTTGACAGCAGTTGACTGGTTTATTCTTCCGGAAGTGGCCAGTACTTGTCCCAAGGCAGTGGAGATAGCATTAGCGTACGCTGAAGCGCTTGCACCTGCTCCAAGTGATGCAACCAAACCTCGAACTGAAGAGAGCAAGGTATTTGTGGCAGAGCTATCTAATCTGAACTGTCCGGCAACATTTTGGGCAACACTTGTTGCAACAGCAATCGCTTGATCAACGGATGTGGCTGATCTCACAAGAGATACAAATTCTCCAGAAGATAGAAGATTGGAAGTCAAAGCTTGTGCAAATGCGTTTGCTGCAGCATTGGAAGCTCCAGCTCCTGCTCCAGCACCTTGTCCATACCCACCAGCTGCTCCAGCTCCTGCTCCTTGTCCGTAGCCTCCAGCCCCAGCTGCTGCTGCTCCTGCTCCTGCACCAGCACCTTGACCGTAGCCTCCTGCTCCAGCTGCTGAAGCTGTTGCTCCTACACCAGCTCCTTGCCCGTAGCCTCCAGCTCCACCGGCTGCGGCTCCTGCGCCTGATCCTCCTCGGCCGTAACCGCCAGCTCCTGCCGCAGCGGTTCCTGCACCAGCACTCTGTGCGTAGCTTCCAGCTCCAGTACCTTGTGCGTAGGCTCCAGCTCCAGCTGCTGCGGTTCCTGCTGCAACCCCTCGCCCATAACCTCCGGCTACGGCACCTTGTCCGTAGCTTTGAGATGCTGCAGCTCCAGCTCCTGTTGCTGAACTGGCTCCAGCTCCGTAACTTCTTCCTGCTTGTGCAGCGCCGGCAGATGCTCCAACGCCATAGTTGGCTGATGAATCGGAACTTTCTGATGCTTCATTGGCTGCTTCTTGTGCGAACATTTTAAGCAAGCCGCTGATTTCTTTCAAAAATACTCTGTCGATTGAGTGTTGGGCACCAGTTGGATTGTAAGAAAAAGCTTGACTGAGGGCATCCATGATAGCTTTAATTTTCACTGGCGTTGCGCTCCTTCTTGATTGGATAATGCTATTTTTCTCCGACTGAAGAAGCGAATGCCATATTTAATGGCTTGAAGCCTTTGACTTCGAGTGTTAGGATTTTTTCAATTCTGGACATGATCATGTCACTGAGGACATCAGTCTTTACCTGGTCAGCAATCAAAGACATTCGATTGGTGAGAGCCATTGTGAGGTTTCCCATAAAAGGATTCGCTGTTGCTGTCTGACCATGGTGGAGGGCCCAAGCCGGAAAAAGCTGGCACTTACCACTAGAAAAGTAATGCAAATTGAGTAGGCCACTGCATCTTGTAGATTAGTTTTGGCTTTGCTCCAGTTGAGTGAATTTGGAATGAATTGCATCCTTATATATTGCTGTAGTCGTGAGTTTTTTGTCTTAAAATGGTGAATGCATATTAAAATTACAATTAAAATCACACCTGTGTTTTGTTGTGTCGTTTTCCTGAGCACTAAATATTATAGTCGTTTTTAGATGGCTTATAAAAAAAATCCAGGCTTTGGAACAAAATTTATTGAGCTTCAGCTGTGACCCAAACCATAAATGAAATGGCATTTCCTTAGGCTTTGGATCTTCCTGCTAAGATTTTGCACATTTCTAATATTATTTTGTGGTAACAACTGGCATATATTAATTTTAAAAAAAAAGAATAATTAAAAAACTATTATTTAAGTAAATGTAAAAAGTAAGTATACCGGTACCTAAGGACGTATAAATAATGCAATTTTAAAAAAGTATCTAAACAAAAACAAGTAGCCTTTTTTGTAACAGTACTGTTACTTAGAACCACTTCTTTTCACTATTTATAGACATTAGACAGAAAATCACCTTACGCAGCCTTTTTTTTTAGCTCTAACCTAAACTTTTGAGCTACAAAAATTAACCATTTTCATTAATTTTTTTCCATATATTTTATTTATAGACAGCATCGTTTACTAAATTTGTTTTAAATTCTAAGAATAAAGATTATTTTGTTCTTAAAACGGAAGCGAACCTTGTAACATTTTAAAATAATTTTTTATTGAAATAACTGGATTTTTATGCGATGGGAAGAATATTCTCTTTAATATATCAACAATGAATCAGTAAACTTTTGAAATTTGTAGTGCCTCAATTTTGAGAGTAGTACTTCTGAATCCATATTTTGAACTACGTTTAACGACAATACATCTGGATTTATTGATTCATTGCTTCAGAATCCTTTGCTGATAGCAACTTATTCAAGTTTAATTTTTTAATTAGTGCAATTGAGGTGGTTTAGGAGTTAGTTAAATTATACAGTAAAGAGCCAGGTTTTTTTAAGAGTCAGACTGGCTTGGATAGTTGACATTTTTAATTTTGCTGAAAATTACAGAATATGTTCTTTATGGAAAACTATGAGACACGTATATTTTTGTTTTTGCTAAAAAAAATTTTATTAAAGTTTTGTTGGATCAAAGTTGAAGATCTTACGTTTTTGAAGAAAAACGAACCAACTTACATACATACATAGGGCAATACTTTTTGTGTCAAGAGTTAAAAATTGCAGTGACAATTTTTTCGTGTTCTACTTGTTCCATAGTACATGTTAGGACATAAAAACTTATGGTTGACATTTGGCACAAAGGTCCAAGGTCATTCAAAGTTATTCGAAAAAAATGTTTTTTTTCTGAACTTTTGACCTTTAATATTTTCTTGTGCCAACAGTGAACCAAAAGTGTATATGATCTAATGAATACATACAAAGAGAAGTACCCAAAAATAGCAAGTGATGGGCGGTGGCACTTTTGGTTACAGAAATATTTGACCTTAAACTTGCCGAAAATACAAAATTGCACGACTTTCGAGGTCATTTATTCCTTGTGCCAACATTGGAAATGTATAAAATTAGCTGGAAAATAATCCGTATGTATTGCAGAAACAAAATCAATTCACAAACCTATGGGTATTTGCCTTGATTTTATTTAATTAGTCTTTAAACGTTGAAAAAAAAACGCACAATTTTGTGTTTTCAGCAAAGTTTCGAACTCCTTAACTCCTTGTATCAAAAGTAATCAGTAATAAAGTTATCTGGAAAATAATCTTTTTTGGTATGGTAATATATTATAAAAATATATATGTTATATTATTACAGTATTTATATTTATATATATATATATAATATATTATATAATATATATGTCTATATACTATTTTATTTATATATAAGTATATATTTTATATATATATTTTATATTGATTAGCTTGTTCAGAGACAAACCACTTATTTCGTCAAGTGGGACAGACACAGAGAGAATATTAACAGTCACAAAGAAAGGAATAACACATAGACAAATAACAACATTTATTGAAGGTCAGAAACAACCATGCCTGACCGGGATTCGAACCCAACCTTAGCAGCTCCAAAGGCTAGCGTCTTAACGATTGCGCCATTGGGCGGCTTTGCTCCAATTTTTATTTAATAAGGCTCTATGGAAAAAACGCGCAGTGTTGTGATTGCTGCAAAGTTTAGAGCTCCTTAACTGATTTTACTAAAAGTAAAAAGTTATAAAATTAGGTGTAAAATATTCCTTATTTATTGCAGAAAAAAAAAAAAAAACAAATCAAAGCACAGACCTAATTTTGTTTTATTAGTCTTTAAACTTTCAAAAGGAACTTAATAATAATTCTGGTGATGTTTTTCCTGATTTGAACAATCCCCTGTTGTAATGAAATTACTTTTGCACTGACTGTAGTGTTTCCAGTCATAAACATAGGCCCAATGTGTTCAACCTATTTGCAAAGAAGTCATTAGAGCAGCCTTAAATAAAATTGCGAGCAAAAAACACTAGAGTTGAATGGTTTACTTTAGAAGGGTATTCTAAGTTTTCTCAGTGGACTCAACGAATACTTTTACGACACTTCAGAAACGAGCTCGGGTACTATTTCATCTAAGGACTTTTCTAGTGTATTCTCAACTTCTAAATTCGCCAATTTTTTGATAGTTTAGACGTGATTTTAAAGAGCAAATTGCTTTCTAGTTTTCCCTGGGCCCAAGATTCTATCCTTTACTTATTGGCATTAAAATTGTGAACACCTTACCGATTATTTGAACCCCGGCCCAATTGTTTGGTAATCCAAGGTAGTAACCACCATATTTTCTGAGCGGCAATACAAATAATAATGGCTAATGACTTATTTCATTTTTAAACACAAAATTTTAAAATCATAATTTCGATTTTTTTTCAAAATTTTATCTCAATTCATTAAAAATACAATATCGTGAATAAAACCAACAAAAATAACCATAAATAATAATTTTTATGTCTTGAGGAATTTTTACATAAACGATACCAAAAAAACAATAAATTCTTCTAACGTTTCATCACGTTTACAAAGCTGTTGCCTTTCGCACGTTCAGTGCCTCTTACGTGAAGAAAATGTGAAATTTATGGCACTCAAGGTGTCATAAAATAACACTGAGACGGCCAATGAATAAATGGAAGTGTTTTATGATAACTTTTAATGGTATTTGCCGAAGAAAAAGAAAGTAGGGGGAGATCCAGGTGAGCTTGTTCAGTAGGACTTGATATTCTGAATCATGAAAATCTACGAATAGAGTTATTTCTGATTACTGAAATTATATATCCTTTAGATGATGGCTGAAATCATGTCTGAGGTACAATTTCTAATTTTTAATAGATCGATTATTATTTTTTACATACTTAGCGATATTTGTAGGCAAAAGTTTAGATTTCTAAAATGCTTCTTGTAATTAGAAATAATTTTAATTTAAGTAAAAATAAACTCTCTGAAAACTGACTAAAATTATTCGTCAATAAATATATCACAGAAATGTTTTTAAATCGAATATGTTTTTAAAATTTTGAATGCTGCTATTTAATAATAAATTTTAGTCTGAACAAACGTTTCACTAAAAGCAAAGCAAAACCAATTAAGTTACAAAAAAATATTTTTAAAGCTTTTATTAAATACCATAAAAGCAATACATTTTTCTTAAAGCTGTTAAGCAATATTGTCTATGGAAAGGTTTCTGGTGAGTTACTTTAGTAACAAAAATATATGCAGTCTTCTCATAAATATTATAGAATTTTTTTTTTTACCGAAAAGACCATGAAAATGTTGATGTATTGCAAGAAAAGCGAACAGATCATCAGAAAAGTCTTCAACAGAGAAATTCATATATTTCAACATAGTTTTATTTTGCATAATGTTTTTTTTTATTTAATATGTGGAGCTGGTTAAATAATTTAGTATTTAAAAAAGTAAGACTGCTACGATGAAACCAAGAATAATAAAAATATCTTGGTGGCTGAGAATTTTTTTGAGATCTCCATCGAATCAAGTTCAAAACTACAATAACTAGTACATTGTTAGTTTTGCAGTTTAATATTTTCCCCATTTAAGATTTTCTGAAAGATATTATTTAAAATACGATCAGTGAAAAGTTTAAAAAAAATAAACTAGAATTTTTATATACTTTGAAAATGACATTATTTCAAAACTTGCCTGCACTAATTTCTGTTTAAAGAAACACCTAGTGTTCATTTTTAAGTATGTTCAAATTTCAAAGCTGAAATCGACTTTATTTTCTCATTTTTGAGTGCATTCTTGTTCCAAATATGAGTATGTCCCAGTTTCAGCTTTTTTTTTAAATGTGAGTATCAAAGCTTTGGTTGAAGGTGGCACACAACCTACGCTCTCCTAAAAAGATTCTCTCAAGCACATTACTGTAACCCAGTGGTTCTCAACCTTTTGTAGGTGACGACCCCCTAGTAACACAAAATAACTTCGCAATACCCCCCCCCCCTCCCCGTCCTACACATGCTGTATTCTTTATTAACTATTATATTTGGGTAATTGTTTTTCATTATTTTACGATGGCTGTCCCGTGAGAAGGTTTTGAACAAGTTATTTGAGCTGCGATCTGAAATGCTGATATTTTTACAAGATCCTAAACCAGAAATGGCCGGATTTTTTTAGCTCACCAACTTGGTTATTTCAACTTTCATACTTAGCAGACTTATTTATGCACCTAAATGAGCTAAATACTGAGCTGCAAAGTCGAAATATAACATTAATCAAAACCAAAGACAAAATGTGGATTCTTAAAGGAACTGAATGTTTATGCTGCTAAAGTTAAGAAATATAATTTTGAAAACTTCCATTTATGTTACGAATGTAAAAGTTCCGAAAAATTCAGACAAGCACAAGTTTCTCATTAACTTGTTGCAACGTAACGTACTAGAATTAAAATTATGTAATAATAACATAAAAAAGTTAAAATGTAAATTAACCAAGATATAAAAGTAAAACAATGTGTGGTGATTTTTTTCTTCCATTCTAGTTGTGAAATTATTGCATAAACGTTACTAAAATATATATTTTTTTTATTTTTAAAAACTTTTTTTCGACCCCCCCCCCCCCCCCCCCCCTAGGATCCCTTCACGACCCCAGAGTGGGTCGCGACCCACCGGTTGAGAACCACTGCTGTAACCCTTCGACCCTGGCAAAATTTACTACAGTTAACGAAGAAGAAGTAATTTTGCTTGAAACTGAGTGGGCATTTCATTTTTGAATTGAAAACATATTTGAAACAAAATGTTTCATTTGAAGACGGAAACATAGATATACTAAAAGGTTCGGAAATGTCGTTTTCTCCATGTAGCCAGCAATCAGGAAGACATGTAGCAAGCAATGTTAGGATCAATCAGACGTGAAGAAAAAAAAAAAAAAAAATCTCAGTAATGTGTTTTCCTCGAAATATTTATTTTAAAAGTTTTGATATGGAAAATGGCTCTTAGTTCTGGAGAATATGCCGAGTCTGCAAAGGCTTGACCGCTAAAAAGCAGCTCCATTGGAAAAAAGTTTTGATATGGAATATTGAGTATAAACTAATACTTTTCAGATGCTTATTTTTTCAATAATTATGAATTTTAAGTCCTTTTTTAACAAAGTACTTACACATTAATATTGACTTTTTAATTAAAGTTTTGTGTATAGAAATTAAAAAAACACAGATAAGTTATTTTAAACAAACAACGTAAAAATGAATATTTCAAAAATGTAACTTGATTAACATAGTTTACTATTACCAATGAATGCCAAAACTTTTCTTCGCAAGGCAATAAATATATATTTAAAAAAAATACAACTAGTAAAACGTTCACGGATTCTAAAATCTTCTTTTCATGCAGACATTGTCTAGAATGATTAGTTTGGCTACGCCGAGAATTTGCGGAAAATCTCCGTCCTCGCTTGGCAGAGATATCGAATACCGATGCAAGAGAGTGGCGAAGTACAGGAACACGTGAATAATGGCCATGTCTTCTCCCAAACAGTTTCTTTTACCTAGAAATGAAACAAGTAGGTTTATAACAGAATGTGTCATTTAGCCCGCTTTCAATCAGTATTTATGTTCAACAGGAAAAAAATGCGCCAAACACAGTATTAATTCTATAATAGAGATTTACCCTCTTAATTTGGCTAGTTTAATTTTTTTTCTTTCGAAAATTCAATAATAATTTCTTATAGTTTTCTAAATTAGTTTTTATTCAAAGAATAAATATATATATTCCTTGCTTTTAAATAGAAGAAAAATATTTTATATCAACATACAATCAAAGAATCTCTTTGTAAAATATTGACGTCATTTCAAACTGATTTATGTCTAAAAATTTAATTTTTTTTTATTTATTATTTAAAAGAAATAAAGTTTTTTCAAGTGATTGCTGTGAATGGCAATGGTAATTTAATTCAAACAAAAATGGCTTCGTATGCGTTTAAAATAAGCACTAAATTTTGCAGTTTTTTCAAGTACTTTGAATTCGAATTTTTCTGCTATTTTCAATGTCTTCTAATTTTAATGAGTAATTGTTTTTACTTATCACACTTTCCTGTAGCATTTGTAGTTTTGGGACATGAAAGCGAATGACAAACAAACGGATGGACGAACGGATCGACGCACAGTGGGGTATTTGCCCAATCTAGCTGGACAAAAGTCGATTTTAGAAACCTAAACCTATGAAGAAAAAATAGTCATTTCTGATAGACGAATAATTAGTGCATGTCGAACAACACTTTTTTTTAATTGCAGACGATTTTTTACATTCGTAATGTTGGTTTAAAGTTCGTTGTTCAGTAGTGTTCGTTTTTCTTTTTCTGACGTTCGAAAACAGACGGAGCTGAAATTATTTTTTATCCTGATTAAAACAGCGAAAATTTATTTTTGAGTTATTGAATCTAATACAGCAAGTAAGAATGTATACTTTCCACCAGTTTTAATTATTTTTAATGTTTTATTTTAAGCATATTACTGTTTTGAAAATGTTCTATTTTTCATCATCAATTTTCTTCGATTTGATTTACATTTTAGACAATTAGTTATATAACGCCGCAAAATGCCGCTTTGACTTTAAGCTTAAAAGAAAGCCTAGAATCTGAACTTTAAGAATCTGGTAAAATTTCTTGCAGGTTTTTGCAATTTTGCGATATAAAAGTAATTTTCTAGCATCGTTAGGCATGTGATCTAACAAAGTACGCAAGCTTCAACCTGCTCTCAAGACGTTAATTTTTGTTTTAGGATCATCAAAAGTTATAATCATGACTAGGAAAGAATTTGTTTGCTATTATGCAGTAACAGCATTTGATAACATAAATGAAAAATTGAAGTTCACAGAAAATTACCTTTTAAACTTAGATAATTTTTCCGATGAGCTCACGCGCGAAATAAAGAGGGTTCAAATGTAAATTAAATTCAAATTTCGTTGTCATAAGTCTCAAAGAAAAGAAGATATTTTTGCTAGAAAACAAAAATTGGCTTGAAAGTTTATTTTTAGTTCCAAAAATTGTGAAAGGACAAGGTAGATATCTGACGACATTTCACTGACTCGTGATCGGAGTAAAGGGAGAAAAACTAAAGAATTACGAAAAAATACCGATTTGTAAGTGTTAACTTTCGCTACACAAACCAAGTTTAAAAGAAAGTGGGAAAGAGATGCTTCTCTATAGAGTACTAAAAACATTGCTAATATCCAAATAGTGTTGCAATGCTGCTCAACAAGTACAATAAACGAAAACCTTTGAAGATGATTCACATTCCGATGCACATATCTTTCAAAAGTTCTATCGTTCCCATTTAACTATCTTGTTGTGTAAATAATTCAATCATATGACAGAATCCAATACAATTTTCACCACGATATTGTCGTCCAATAAGAATGGGTTAGTTTGAATTATCATCGAACTATAGAGGTAGTTGCGTTCTTAAAACAAACAAGCGATTTTAACTCAGGCTGATTTAATTTTCATGTCTCCAGTGTAGAAAATGCACTTCCCCTATAGGAGTGGATCCTTTGTATGTTAAACCTGCGACACTATCACACCAAACGAGGGATTTTAACTCAGTCTGAGTTAATATTCACTTTTTTTCCAGTGTCGAAAATGCACTTATCCTACAGGAGTTCACTCTCCTATAGGAGCGGACACCTGAGTGGACACCCAACGCAAATCGAAAAGCTTGATCATACGTAGCTTCGGGATTTTGTAGGATATTTGACGTAAACGCCCTCCACACATGATATAATTCGTCGGGCATTTTTCGGGGCTTCACGAACCGTTTGTAGGTCGGCAATTGTGTAGGCAATGCAAGGACACGAACCTGGGACCTTCCGCATGCAAGGCGTCAGGGTCTATGAGAAAGTCCTCTAACTCCTGGAAGGCCCTGGATATAATCGGACAACCCCTCATATTAGAATGGGAGGCATCAATTGGCATAAAATAATAGTTTACATAGAAAACAATCACCGTTATTAAGGGTGCACCCGTGGAACGCCGGGTTTATAAAGCTGGTTGTTGTAAAATGTTGTATTGTACTTATAATACCCGAACATAACTTAAGATTTCATACATTACTACCTGAAGTGAAGAAAATGTTTTTGTCCAGCTAGATCGGTCAAATACCCCACTGTGCGACGGGCCGAACCATAAGTGACTGATTACAATACCTTTTACTTTTTACTTAATGAACGTATTAAGGATACTAAAAAATATACTAATTGATTTTATGTTAAATAGCTAAAATTTAAATATGACTTATGTTTATTTAAAAACTATCTATTATATAAATTCGATTTCCACTAGATACTAATACTCAATATTAATATTGGGGGGGGGGGTTAAAAACATAAATATTGAATCCACCGCCTTGAGTTACCCTTTTTTGTCGATTACGGTAATCGAATTACTTAACGAGAGCAATTTTTCTGTTTTTAAACATAAATTTTATTTAAATATACATAAATGCAGCTTAAACAATTGTCTGATAAATACAGTTGTTTTCGCTTTTGAATTGTAGCATTCCTAGTTTAAACAGGTTTCATTTGAGGGTTGCAGTTGAGAAACTCTTATTTTCCAATATATAACCAAGATATATAGGATCCTATCCTTTCATAGGCAAATTCGTTCCATTGAATTTATCAAAAGTAGCCAATGAACGATTCGAACTCTAGATCTTAGCAATACTTCAGAGAATATGAGTTTTGCTACTGTACTTTTCATTTACCCTTAATATGTTTTCATAAAAGAAACAAACCTTCTTACTGAAATGGCTACTTAAAATAAAAGCAACCTATTACAATACTAAATGCTCACAAAGCATACTGACAATAGTGCGA